>LZPO01097797.1:29432-51327 GCA_001675575.1 Neotoma lepida
GGGGGGGGGGTTTGGATCAAAGGGTACTGGCGTTCAGTTCTAGATGAAGTTCTACAGACCTAATGTATGGCACAGTTATAATATTTAATAGCAATTTGTTTTTGTATTGTTTTGTTTGTTTTTGTTTTTTGAGACAGGATTTCTCTGTGTATCCCTGGCTGTCCTGGAACTCACTCTGTAGACCAGGCTGGCCTCAAACTCACAAAGATCTGCCTGTCTCTACCTCCCAAGTGCTGGGATTAAAGGCATGTGCTAACACCACCTGGCCAGTAGCAATGTATTATATATTTGAAATTTACTAAGAGTAAATCTTGAGAATTCTCACCATACATAATGGTAAGTGAATTGATGAATATGCTAATTAGTCTGACAGTGGTGATCATTTCACAGTATATTAATGTCAAAGCACAACATGTATAATTTTAAAAATGATATTCTTGACAATTTTCTGTGCCTCAATAAAACTNGAAGGAAATGCTATAGCCAGTGGGCAAGCACTATCACAAGTCTAGTACAATCAACACCTCTAGTGTTTTGATTCTAGAACTATTCCAATACGAGCAAGTTAAATTCACAGATGGATGCATTGATTCACATATAAAATAAAACTTGTTTTTAAAAAAACACATAAAACAGTTTGAAGAATTACAAGAGAACATGTAAGAAACAAGATAGTAGAGAAATATACTTGAAATTTATTTTCACAAGGAGCCACAAAAGTGCCAATTTCTGCTGAAGAGGGGCAAGACTAAGTCATCCCCGTACTTCTGCATACATGCATGTACACATGCACAGGCCCATGTACACTCAGACTCCTGCCTGGGCTCTCCTGTGGCTCCCAGAAGATCTAGTTTTGGCCCAGAACTAAATAATCACAGGCAGATCTAACTTCAAACATCAGCTCAGGACCTTATTTCCCCAACCCAAAGCCCACAATAATAGCCTATGAGTAAAAACTCTTTCTTATGAGAATAAGAATTTTGTTCAAAACTAAAGAGAGAGAGGAGGAGGAGGGAAGGAGGGAAGGAATGAAAGAGAGAAGGAGAAAGAAAGAAGGGGAGAAAAAAGAGAAGGGGAGGAGAGTTAATGAGAGCAAGAGAAGGGTGAACATGTTGAAAATAGCACAATCCATACAGTAAGACAGGTGAAAATGATACCCAAACCACTAACTTAAATACTGTGGTAAGCAGGATTCTGCTCCCTGTGCTAGGATGGCCACACCCCAACCTCTGGAGTCTGTATGTCCTTTACCTGGCAAAGGGAGCAAATCAGGCTGCTGAGGGAGCTAACTATTCAACTCATTCTCAAAGATGAAGATGATCCTGGATTGCCTGGATCCACCATAACCACAAAGGTTGTTAAACTGTAAATGGAGGCACAAGAGAAGTCACAATTCCAGGAAGACATAATTAGGATGGTCAGAGACAAAGACCTGANCAGCAAGGTATCTTTGGAGATGGCTAAGGAGGCCTGAACCAAGGAATGTCAGCCAGCTCTAGCCCTTGGAAAAGGTGAGAAAGTCTGCCTTAGAACTCTCAGAAAGGAACCCGCCCTGCCAACATTCTATTTAGTCACCTGTTCAGTGACTTCTTACCTTAACTGTTAAAGAACAAATCTGANTTAAGTCACTAAACTTGTAGTAATCTATCACAATAGCAACAGAAAAGCAATGCCAGGACCTAGAAAAGGAGGATAAAAACACACTTTAACAAGAGGTCACCTCAGAAGCTACCAAAAGGAACAGAATCTGCTGAAACACATCTAGGACTGTGATGCACTTGAGAAAAAGAAAAAATAAAATTTAAAACAGATGAATGGAAGAGAAAATAACACATACAAGGAATAGAGACTCAATATATCTTTGATTGACAATTCTGGGGGAAAAAGCACAAAGACAAAAACATTCCAAGACACAATTCAAGATATGTAAAAAATCATCATAAATGTTCTGTTCAAAGAGGTTCTCAGGTGAACCAATAGACATGAATTAATACCAAGCCATGTAAGGTAACTGACTTTTGAGGGTAAAAACAGAACACCAAACTAATTTCCTGAAAGCTAAGCTAAAAATATAAGTAGCCCAGGCTACCTAAGCAAGAAGAATCAGGCTCCCTCCAGACTTCACGGAAATTCATGTGCAGAAAACAGCATGGCAACACTACCAAGGAAAAAAAGCAAGTATAGTGGAGAATTTTGTACCCAAACTATCATTTCGGGATGAAGACATCAGGCAGTGATTTGAAACCACACAAGGATGAAAACAATATACTTTACATGAGGCCATCCCGAAAAGCTTAGAGATGAGTAAAACAACGAAGGGATGAAGGCAGAAGTTGAAGCACAGAGATTGGAGGCGAAAACTGAACCCACTGAAGGAGAGCATATGGTGCTGTAGGGAAGTGGCAATATATGTTCAAAATAACATATCAAGAAGAAAGGTAAAAGATCATTTAAGTGTTCCAACTTCTTTTCTTCCCAAATAGGGTCACAGGGTATGGTTAGAGTTCATGGTCTTAAGAAGCTGTGTTACCATCTGAAGGTATAAAAGCAAACATGTGCCTCACATAGATGACTGCCTAGCCCATAGCCCTTTATCATCCTGTCTCACTAACAGAACCCACAGCTAGGGTGACACCAGCAAAGGCAGTCTTGTGACAGTTCTGCTCAATGATCTATGAATTCGGGTTTCTAAGAAAGTTTTGCTTCTCCAATAAAGGCACCTGTTTTCCTTTTCCCCCCTCCTGTCTAAAACACAGATGAGCAGTTGGATATGAGGCAACCACCTCATGGTCAGGAGATAAGTAGGAGCACAAAAGTCACAAACCAAGTTATGAGCGGGTACCTTAAGTCAAGGATACTAAAGGCACCATGTAGCTGTAGAGCCAGCTCAACTGCTGAGCTCTGTGCTGTTCATTTCATGGAAAGAATAAGCCTCCATTTGGTTAAGTCACTGACACTGCTTCTCTCCACAAACACCAAACACAATATTACTGAACTATAACTAGGAAGACTAGTAATAGTAACCTAGTTACCAAAGCCTAGGTGAGGAGGAAGAGAAGAGATGTAAAGCTGTAACTATAAAGGCAACTTACTAGAGGGGAGCATTCCAAACTGTCAAACTAACTGCACATCCTCAAATGCTAAGAGAACTAACACATTAAACAAGTGTAAAATTACTTCAGAGGTGGAAAGGTGAAAAAATTCACATAAACTAAGACAGAACTAAAAGCAAATGTATCTGTCATGTCAATAGTCATATAAAGCTATTAAAAAGTATTTCATACTTTTAGCATAGTAAAATGAAATTATTCACTGTATATGAGAGATTAATTTAGAACAAAGCAACTCTGCAAGTTGATATCAATTTCCCCAAAAGTAGACTTGAAAAATTAAAGCTATTATACTCAAAATACTAATGAACTTTCATTTGGGAACTTGAAAAGTTGTGTTTGAAGTTCAATTCTTGAAGACAAAAATAGATTTTGAGTGGGTGACTTTTATGGCAAAGCATGGCATCATGGGTCAACACATATAGTTGCCTAACATAATGCTAGCAGCTTACTGACTGCCAGGTAACTGGGTAGGTGTTCCCTAGGCATTCTGCACAGTGTTTTATTTAGTCTTCACAACCCTGTGAAGTAGTACATCTGCTCCTATTCTACACATGAGAAAACTGGGACTCAAAAAACATCATTGTCTGAAGTCACACTGCCAATAAGAGATGGCTCAGGTTGGAGCCAGGACTTCTTTCTCTAGAGCTATCACCTTGATCTAACTAACTACACTAAACTGCTTCTTGTCACACAAATTATAATGAAGCAAGATGGAAGCGAGTCTAGAGACTCTTCACTCACCTGGGAAGCAGGTGACGAAGACCATACTTCTAAACAATGCCTAAGGGGTGGACTGTTCTACTAAAATTAAATCTTCACCATCATAGGCTACACAAAAACAAATTCCAAACACATTATGAATTTAAATTAACAAACAAGCCTATGGAAATAATAGAACAAAAATGTTTTTAGGTGAATATTTTCACAACCTTGAATATAGAAGGCTCTTTTATAATCATGATACCAAACCAAAAACCTATAAAAGGGGAGTGGACAGATTTGGCTATTTAAAAATTTTAAATTTATATTTGGCAAAAATCACCATAAATGAAATTGGAAAAATATTTCCTATTTATACAGCAAGGGCTTGCTTATAAAAGGTTATTAGAGCCAGGTAGTGGTGGTATACACCTTTAATCCNAGCACTTGGGAGGCAGAGGCAGGCGGATCTCTGTGAGTTTGAAGCCAGCCTGGTCTACAAAGAGAGTTCCAGGACAGTCAGGACTGTTACACAGAGAAACCCTGTCTCGAAAAAACAAAAATAAATAAATAATAAATAAATAAATAAATAAATAAATAAATAAATGGTTATTAGAAATCAACAAGAATATAACAAGTCCTCTAATAAAATGGCTAAGAAGAGGAAATTCTGAGAATCTTAATAGCTAATGCATCTTGGAAAGGGGGAACAACCCAGGAATGTACAATAAAATAATGGCATTGGATTCTTCACCTATTAGATTAGAATAATGCTTACAATTACCTGCTCTAGGATTGAGGGGATAGGGATAATAAGTGAGGTGATAAGGCTGTGCCACTAAATAATGATTAAGAGACTATCCAATTTGGTACCCAGTCTCAAAGAGTCATCACATGACAAGACTCCACTATTACACTGTAGTCATACGGTAGGCAATAATCCTACAGGAATACTGACCACACATGCAAAGGCACACATGCAAGGCCATTTACTGTAGTATGTAACAACAAATTCTCAAAAACATTAACAATATTCCTGAATATGAGAACAATTACATTTCAAACTGAAAAACATACAGCCACTGGAAAGATGAGGCAGAATTCAGTATATACAGACATGGAAGAAAGGGCTGTATTGTATAAAATGGAAAATGAAACCACAGTATAGACATTACTTGGCATAATGAGGTGATAAATTGTGTGCCCTAATAAACTTGCCTGAGGATCAGAGGACAGAGCCAGCCACTAGATTAGACATAGAGGTCAGGCAGTGGTGGCACATACCTTTAATCCTATCACTCGGGAGGCAGAGATCCCTCTGGATCTCTGAGAGCTCTCTGAGAGCTCAAGGCCACACTGGGCTACATGAGATTGATCCAGTATAGGAAAAAAACAGAGCCAGGCAGTGGTGACACATGCCTTTAATCCCGGGAAGTAATATGGCAGGGCAGAGAAAGGTATATAAAGCGTGAGGAAACAGGAACTCACTCTCTTGAGGCTGAGGATTTCGTAGAGGTAAGAACTAGTGGCTGGCTGTTCTGCTTCTCTGATCCTCAGGCAAGTTTATTAGGGTACATAATATATTCCCACAGCATAATCTCGTATCTTCTCTCCCTTTAGCTCTTCCCCTTTCACACACCAATGCTTGGTGGATCATTCTGGCTGCATGCTCTGGGAAGACAAACACCACATTTCCAGTGCTTATTCTAGGGTAGTAAGGTTAGGGGAACAAAAGGGAGGGAGCAAATTTCATGTTTCGTATCACTTCTGATTGTTTGTTATTGGCATTTTTCTTCATAATCATGAAAAATAAAGGTGATAAATCATTAAAAGTAATGGGAAAAGGTTTAACTAAAAGGTTTCTATCTAAAAAACAGCAAATTTTTGTTATCTCTGCTGTGGCTAATGTGAAAGTTGTGGGGCTGGAGAGAGAGTTCAGCAGTTAAGAACTCTTGCTGCTCTTCCAGGGGACCTGAGTTTGGTTCCCAGCAACCACATCAAGTGGCTCACAATTACCCATTGCATAACTCCAGTCCCAGGAAATCTATCTTCCTCTTCTGGCCTCTGCAGGCACCTGCACTCGCATGCACAAACCATACTCAAACACACACACACACACACACACACACACACACACAAATTAAAATCTTTAATAAAAAAGGAAGTGTTGGGGGCATAAAGGTGCTTGTGCTCAAAGAGAAGCACTAAGAGAACCAGGAATGTTAATCACACAGGAATGTCTCCTCAATGGAGGAGATACAAACTGAATACCTGCATTCCATCCAGAAAGCTGAGAGTGGAGGTTGCTAACAATCTGGTGACCTTTTTGCTATCTGAAGGGACAGACCTCACCCTAATTCCCTAGATGGTTATTCAGATTCTTTCCTCCCTAGACCATTACCCATCCTTAGAGTAGATGTCACCCTTAGGGTACATCCTTAGGTACTTTATGGCTTGCTGACCTCTGTGTATGTTATTAGTCAGAGACCACACTAGAATCTACTAGGCCTTTTAGCTCACGGTCACATGTACTTTGTAAAGGAGTCTCTATGTAATCACACCTTAAGCTTTATTGTACACCTGGAATTGGACTGGTTGTTGCCTGGAAACCTTTTCCCAAATTGTACTGTGTTTTAAATATGCTGACAATGAACAGTCTAGCATTAGACTCCCTGAAGTCTGATCCAGGCTGATGAAGTCAATCTGCACTGGGTTTTCATTCTTATCTCTTTGTGCAGTTTGTTTCCCTGTGTGACACCTGCAGGGACCCTGTTGGAGTTCCTGGCCACTGCACTTGCACAGCTCAGTAGCCACACAAGGGGCATAATTTGTGCACAATGTGATCACACATGTGCAAGGGAAGCCCCGCCTCTTCTTCCCTCCCCTTGTCTCTCCTCTCTTTCTCTCCGCTTTCTCTCTCTCTCCCTCTCTCAGGCCTGGCCATATTCTCTCCACTTTCTAAGAAAGCACTGATACTGGGTTTTGTCGTGCCTCGTGACTTTTCTCACATGGTAACCACAGCATTGCAAATAACTAATAGACCCCATCAAGAAAGAAAACTATGGTATCAAAAACAAGCTGTTGAACTTGTTCATCTTTATACAGAAAAATTTCAGACCCAAATTAACTACTGTTCAAGTAAAAAATACTCATAATATATTAATAACTCTGGGTATTTCTTGTTTCAGGATAAAGCTTCTTAAAGTAAAACCACATGATCATGTACACAGAGTTTTAAAATCACTGGTATTTTTAATCTCCTAGGCATGATGGAAGTTAGCTGCTGCTTCCTTAAGATAACACTCATTCACAGGTGAGAGCAGGTATTCAAGTGCTATGGGAATATCTGTCATTACTTTGTTCCTGGAGCTGGCTGCCTGGGGGAGAATCCTGAGATAATCTAGATCTACCTGAGACACTCTTTTCAACAAACCTGGAAGAGCTTGGCCCCTCCCATCTTGTAGAATATTAATTTAAGATGTGCTATATTCATTCATGCTGTGGAATATTTGTTTAACGATATAAAGATGTGCTGCATTCTTTTGTCTCATTTGTTTAACTCTGTGAAGCTGTGTTACATTGCCTATCTAAACACCTGATGGTCTGTCTAAAAAAGAGCTGAATGCCCAGTAGCTGGGCAGGAGAAAGGAAAGGTGGGGCTGGCAGGCAGAGAAAATAAAAAAGAGGAGAAATCTGGGAAGAAGATTCAAGGAGTGAAAGAAGGAGACGGAGAAGGAGAGGAACACTTAAGGGGCCAGCCACCNAGCTACCCAGAAAGACACAGAGTAACAAGTAAAGAAAGCTGTACAGAAATAGAGAAAGGTAAAAGCCCAGAGGCGAAAGATAGACAAGATAATTTATGTTAAGAAAAGCTGGCCAGACACAAGCCAAGCTAAATCTGGGGATTTATAAGTAATAATAAGCCTCCATGTGATTTATTTGGGGCTGGGTGGCGGGCATCCCAAAGAGCAAGGAGTAAAAACAACCAAAACCACTCCCATCTACTCCCAAGCTCTCTGTACTTCTGCTTTCACGGAACTTAGCCAGACCTAACAGGACTTGCCCGTTTCACTTGACTGCAATCAGCACACCCATCTCTCCTTGGCACAGAGCCAGGGAAGAAAGCCAATAGAAATTTGTTGACATGAATAAATGCTTTTAAGATGTGGAGAAATGTATATGAACATATAACTACAGCTACTACCTTAGGAAGAACAGGAGCCTGAAGACTGAGTTTCAATTCAGTATCTCTTGGCTTGGTAGATTATATTGTTAAAAATATGCATCCCTTCAGTAATCTACTTAGTAAAACTGAACACCAAGTAAATTACACAGCACATACTAGATTGCCTACATTTTCATGACAGTATAATTAATTTTTTCTTTTCTGAGANAGGGTCTCACTGTATAGGCCTGGTTGGCCTTGAATTAGTGACACTCCTGCCTCACAGAGCCCTGGGGNTACAGAGGACTTCCATTTAAACAGAAGTCAACTAGCACCTGTTAACTAGTCTAGTCTGACAAACATCAGATTATCTTGGTAAAGTACAGTATTTCCTTGTACATATCTTGCGCTGCTTCATATTTTTTTGCTAAATTCTGATATAACCGTACTTAAACAAGTATATATATTTTAACTGTCTCCCCCAGTGCCCCTGCAAATTTCTTAGGAACCTTGGGAATATAAGGTAGCATGGTCANCTGTAGAAGACAGTATGGTAGTGCCTCAAAATTATAAATATAAAATTACCATATGAGCCAGTAGGTGGTAATTGTAACTACATACCCAGAAGAACTGAAGGTGGGGATGTGGACAGATATTTGCACATCAATATTCACAGCAGCATTATTCACAACATCCAAGAGATGGAGACAACTCACACAGTCAAAGAGAGATGAATGGAGAAACAGATACATGCACATAACGGCATATCACTTAGCCATCATGAATGTAATCCTGAAACATGCTATAAATGAATAAACTCTGAAAACATTATGTTAAGTGAAACAAGCCAAACACAAAAGCACATAAATTGTATCATTCTACTTATATGAAGTACCTAGAATGGTCAAATTCATAAGGACAGAAAGAAGGGTGGTTACTGGGGGCTGAAGGAAAGGAGGGAAGAAATGGAGTGTGACAGACAGGCATGCAGTTTGGAGATAGATAGTGGTTATGGCTGCACAAAAATGTAAAGTACTAAGTGCTGCTAGGTACTATATTGTACTATACTTTGTATGTGTTACATTTTGTTATGTATAGTTTATAACAAGAGAAAATCTAATAGGAAATATTTCATTTTTAAAACAGACTCAGAAGACTCATAGTTATATACATAAACATGTATATATTTGTGTTTTATATATGTATGTAACAATAACAATTAAAGAAAAGAGGGCCAGGAATTTGAAAGGGAGTTAGAGGCATGGGAGGAACTCAAGGGAGTAAAGGGAAAGGGGGAATTATGAAATTACATCGTAATTTTTGAAATACTCCCCCCTAAAAGCCAAAATTTTTCTCTTAAAATAAATGGGATCCATTTAATTAAAAACAAAAACAAACTATATTTTGAAACCTCCAATCTATCCAATTGGCATAGGAAAGAAAGGGGAGGGCAGAGATGTGGCTCAGTTGGAAGATTACCTGTCTGGCACATACAAGGCCCTGAGTTTGATTCTTAGCACCACATGAACCAGTGTGATGATGATGCATATGTGTAACACTGGCATTCAGGATGCAGAGACAAGAGAGTCAGAAACTCAATGTCATCCCTCCTTGTCTACACAGTAAGTTTCAGGCCAGCCTGGGCTACAGGAGACCATGTAGGGAGGGAAAGACACTTACTAAATTTAAAGACAAAGTAGAATTAAAAATCTGCAAGACAGAGCCGGGCGGTGGTGGCGCACACCTTTAATCCCAGCACTCGGGAGGCAGAGGCAGGTGGATCATTGTGAGTTCGAGGCCAGCCTGGGCTACCGAGTGAGTTCCAGGAAAGGCGCCAAAGCTACACAGTGAAACCCTGTCTCGAAAAACCAAAAAAAAAAATCTGCAAGACAGATCATCTGTGACCATATACAGAAGGAATAGTCTTTTATGCCAAATCAATATGGAAAGGGAACTTAAGAAAATAATTTTTAGGGTTGGAGAGATAGATCAGTGGTTAGGAACACTGGCTGCTCTTCCAGAGGACCCAGGTTCAATTCCCAGCACCCACATGGCAGCTCATAACTGTCTGTAACTCTAGTCTCAGGGTATCTGATACTTACTTCTTGCCTCTAGAGACCTTGCACAGACACATGATGTACTGACATACATCCAGGTAAGCATCATACACGTAAAGTCAAATCTCAAAATAGAAATTTAAAAGAAAAGAACTTTCTTCTAAGCATACAAATCTTTTTGGAAAACTGACTTACAGGGAAAATGTCTGCCCTTACTTATCAACTGTATTTTTACTAAAGATAAAAGGATAACATTGTGATTCATCCAACTTTCAAATGAGCAGCTCCAATTCCTGCAGAAGATCCCAGAAGCCATGGCCAATGGAGACAGCTGTCCTGGGCCCAGTGTCCTTAGCTGGGTCCATCAACAATGACTGGACCATGACTGCTTTCCTTCTAGGTCATGGTCAGTCTCCTATCAGTGTGCAGAGATGTTGTGTCTTGTGTTTCTGTCTTGTTTTTGTTGTTCCCCAGTTCCACCTGCATGGCAGTACATTGCTGTGTTCTGCTGTTGCCCGACAGGGCTGGAATGTCTTCTGAGCAGTAAGTGGGAGGTATTAACAGCCCTCTGTGGTCTTTGTCTCCAACTTCTATGTGAAATAAAAAAAAAATGGCAATATCTGACAAAGGAAAAAATAAACTTTTACTGAGTTGGAGCCATAGTCAGCAAAAGCACAAGATCACAAACACTACTGCTGGGCAAAGAACAAGACATTAAGTATGGGAGTGGCTCTAAGCAAGATGAAAACACTTGATGTCTGAGTCAGTGTCAGAGTGGACAGTCAGCGTGGGAGTCAGCAAACTACAGCAGGCACCATCNTCCAGAAAGGTCCTGGGTAAGTAAATTGGAATCTCTCTATTCTTTGGATTAGCAAGCAGGGACATATCAAGCAATGAATGAGGGGTCACTTGTCGGTGCTAAGCCATGTTCTATTCTCTTTAATTCTGTGTTTACAAGAAGGGTGGGGAAGATGACATGTGAGAGGGGAAAAGGGACACAGTCATAATCAACTTTTCTTACTATTTGAAGGAGTCCTAAGGGGTAGAAAAGCGAAGCTATTCTGAGTCTTGCTTTGTGCTAGGGGACAAAGCGACTCTACGCGCATTTTCTCACTTATTCTGCTTTATATGTGAATGAAAAAATGAAATAAAAGGAAGACATGACTACTCCTACAGTGTGGAGAAGATGTTATTGTAGATATAAAGGAGAAATTAGGCAGAGGGAAGAGTGCAGGCTGAACATGGCCAGCAGGCTAAACCAGACAATGAGAAGAGAAGTGGGGAGGGAAAACCAGAAAGGAATGGCCAACCAAGAGACAGGCATAGCCAAATCTGCAGAGTTATACAGGGATCAGGCTGGAGGAAGGGAAGCATAAGTCCAGCCCCTGGGAGGGAGAGGTTTAGGGTAGGGGGTGTGAAGAGAAGTGCTGGGAGGAGCCATAGGTACTGACTGAACCTTGGGGAGCTGTCCAGTGTTGCTTTGATATGTTAATAGGCATCTCAGCCATTTGTCCTGGATTTCTGAGACCTAATAGGTTTTGCTGGTTCTGTATTATTGCATTCCTATTTTGCTGCTATGGAAACTGAGGCACACATGTTGGGTAAATTTCCCTAAAACTACACTATTAGTAAATGATACTCTGGAGGCAAAACTTGGGTCTGACCCCTGTGCTGGAGACTTAGTCACTGGGCTGCACCACCACAAATGCACATAGACAGGAGAAAATAAGTTGGGAACAAAAATGGAAATGATGGAAAGAAAATATGCTACAGCGAGTGCCAAAATAAACTACAAAACATTTACTTTTTCGATGAGATCTTAAAATAGTAGCAAAAAGCAGTGGACTACCAGGGAGGGGCTGGACAGGCACGGAGCAGGGAACAAGAGATAGCAAAGGGCCATTCTGTCCAAGACTGCTGCTTTCATTGCTCCTCTCCCATCCTCTTTTTGATAGATTTTGGTAGAACATCAGATGCTTCATCCACAAATGGATGTAAAAAACTGTGGGCTCAACTCAAAAGTCATGTCTTCCACTTTGAGTTATCCTCACAGAGGTTTTGTAAGGTCCTAGAAATGGGGACTGTGTAGTCACAAGGCTACGTATGCCTCAGTGCTGATGCCATTTAGGACACGGAATCAGAGTCTCCTGTTCTCCCAACACATGAGAAGTGAGGAGAGGCTCAGACAATGGAACACACACCTTGCAGGATGTCAATACAGCAGAAAGGATATTTCTAACTAGTTATAGATGAGCCCTTCCGTGAATCCAGCACTTGGCAGGCTGAGGCAAGAGGATCTCAAGTACAAAGCCAACTTGAGCTATATACTAGGGCTTTGTCTCAAAACAACAAATAAACAACATTGACCAAATAATCTCAAAAATAAAAGAAGAGTTGATCCAATGAGTTTAGAGTTATTTTAATTAGTATATCACTAAAATAAGTCGGGAAAACTAAAGGCCCAGGCAGTCTCCTATAAATAAAGTGAATTATTAATATCTATTTTAGCTTTCCTGAAACAAATTTCACTCTAATACAGCTGTGCTCTGAATAATGGAGATAAGTGGAAAAAGTAGTGAAATTAAAGCAAAGTTCTCTATCCAATGAGAATATGCAGGATGTAGGAAATAACATTCTCCAAACTGTGATTAAGTACAAGGAAATACTTCAACTGTATGTGCATACGGTGCCCTAGCTGCTGTCACTGGGTAACTGGAGGATGGCTGTAAGCAGGGTCAGCAGAACTATGTCTCAGAGACAAGTGGGCATCATGCTGACAAAAACTATGCTGAGATACAAGAAAGGTATTCAAGACACAGGAAATGCTGGGCCCAGTAGCCCAGGTCTGCAGTCCCAGCTACTTGGGCAATTAACACAGGAAGAAAAATAACTCAAGGCCTACCTGGGCCTCAGAGCAAGTTCAAGGTCAGCTGGGGTGCTTCCTGAGACTGTCTAAAAATAAAAAGAGGGGAAGGGAGGTAGCTCAGTGGTAGAGCACTTACCTAGTATGATGTGTGAGACCCTGGTTCAAATCCTAGTACTACAAATAGAAAAGGAAAAAACCTTTTTTTTTTTAACGACACAGGTGTATCTATTTCAGATGTGAGATATTTTTTTATAGCATATGAGAATTTAACCTAAACATCTCTAAGTAGATCTGAGTTTAAAAAAGGTCAGTTTGTTGGTCTGTCTATCCTTCCATCTGTCCAACCATCCATCCGTTATCACTAAATTGAAGAATTACATTTTTTCTTTTGATACTAATTTTCTGGGTTTTTTATTTGTTTGTTTGCAAGTTTTAAAAGATCTGGATACAAGTGGGAGCAGGTGGTGATGGTTAATATTGACTGGGATTTAGAATCATTATGGAAATAATCTCTGGGCTGTCTGTGAGGAATTACCTAGATTAGGTTAACTGAGGTGAGATGACCCACCCTAAATGTGGGCTGTACTATTTCACAGGCTAGGATCCTGGACTGAATTTTAAAAAAAAAAAAGAAAAGAAAAGAAAAAGAAAAAGCAGGGCCTTTGATCTCTGGCCTCAACATCTACACACATGGGCACATGCATGCACACAGGCACGCACACACACAAATAAAACAAAAGTAAAAAATAAAGAAGAAAGCAAGCAGAGCACAAGCGCTCATCACTCTTGGCTTTTTTTTTGAAACAGGTTTCTCTGTGTAACCTCGGCTGTCCTGGAGATCTGTAGACCAGGCTGGCCTTGGACTCACAGAGATCCATCTGCCTTTGCCTTCTGAGTGCTGGGATTAAAGGCACGTGCCACTGTGCCATTTCTTGGCTTCTTTTTAAAAATCGTTTCATTATTTTATGTGTGAGTGTTTTGCCTGCATGTATGCCTGTGCACCACATGTGTGCCTGGTGCCTGTAGAAGCCAGAAGAGGGTGTCAGATCCTCTGGAACTGGGAGTTACAGACAGTTATGAGCTGCCACATGGATGACGGAAAGTTGAACCTGGGTCCTCCGGAAGAACAGCCAGTGCTTTGACCACTGAGCCATCCCTCTAGGCCCATACTCTGCTCCTTAATTGTAGATGCAGCGTGACCAGCTGCCTCAAGCTCCTGCCAGCAGGACTTCCCAGCATGGTGGCTATACCCTTGACCTGTGAGACAAGAGGAAACCTTTCCTTCTTATGTTGTTTTTGTCAGGCATTTCGTTGTGACAAGATAAATAATGTATACATTAAGGAAAGATGACGTTTTTATATTAATGACTTGTGATTAACTGATATAAGAAAATGTGTCAAAAATTAAAAAGAAAATAGAATTCAGCACATTAATAAGCAACAATCTGATGAGAGTACTAATCAGAAAATACTTTTTAAACTCTGCTGAGGAAGAGAATAACATTTTGAAGCATAATATATATACTTGAAAGAAACAGTCATTTGTTAGTTTTTTCTGGGCCAGAGCATGCTGAGTTCTTCCTGAAGGAAAGCTCTGAAAAGTTCCCTCTCTGCTGCCACCTGGGTTGCTGTCATCGTGGACAGCACAGCACTCATCTAGTTTGCTCTCCATAACTGAACACTGCTGAGCCCAGAAGCTGCTGGAGCTAAGTGCTTTTGGGAAACCAAAGACTTCCTAATCCAATTCCAGTATCTGTTCAAAGAGGAATGTAAATGTGTGGCTGTCACTAATTTGGTTCTAGAGTGATGGTTTATGATTGCTGACAAGAGTAACATAAGCTCGATCTGCACAAATGAGGTTTAAAAAATGTAAGTATAGAGGCTGGAGAGATGGCTCAGTGGTTAAGAGCATTGACTGCTTTACCAGAGGACCCGAGGTTCAATTCCCAGCACCTACATGGCAGCTCACCACTGTCTGTAATTCTAGTTCCAGGAGGCCTGACATCCATGGCAAAACACCAATGCACATAAAACAAAAATAAATAAATTTAAAAAACCCAAAAATGTAAGTATGATGTGACATCAAATAGTAAGAGGAAAACAGCAGTGAAAATGCTGTATTTATTAACCCTCATTTCCTCATGGAATTGGATTGCTTTTCTATATGCCTCAAAGTAATTTACGTGGGTTATTTGTACCTGGGCTTATGTATTACTCTTAAACAAATATTTAAAGTTCACCGGTGACCTACTGGTTTCTCTTCCTGGAATTTGAATGGCCTCTTCAGGTAACCAGGATGCCATTGTTATCATACACAGAGGTAGGTGCCTTTCACTATCTCCCTCCTAACCTTTTCCAGGTGAGTTGATGTAATGGCATTGGCACTGGGATCACACAGGCATGGTCCTCACGTAGCTCAGCCATGACTAGCTGCATTTCTACAATCATCTCACTAGGCATCTACAGCCTTGAGTATGAAATTGCACACCAAGTCGCCTGCGCAGCTAAAAGATTCACTCAAGGAGCACAGTCAGACATTTAGCTCAGCCTGGCAGAAAGTGTTTCTACCAGCTCATATGTACTCCACAATACACACTTAGCAAACAGTAATAAAACATGTATGCAAGGCTAACTATTAAAAGAAGGACAAAAGGCTTAGTAACTAATAAACAAATCACCATTGCTTATCACTATAATCAAGATGAGTATTTTACTCTATTTTTTACCAAAGTTAGTAATACTCAGAGTTTTCAAAGTAATAGTCTATTAAACAGAAGAGCAACAGAAGCTATGTCTTTTTAAGTGTTTAGCAATAAAAAGTGGCCAAGTGACTTATGACTTCCAATATTCTTATAACTATTAAGTCAAAATTGTCTGACACATTCTGNATTACCTGCTAACTGTATAGCTTGTATTTGCTAAAGCTCAAGTCTGTACTAGTTAATTTTGATTGCCACTTTATTGAACTGAGAGATCCCTAGGATTAGTAAAAGCCATACTTCTGGGTATATCGATAACAACATTTCTAGAGATGATGGGAATGTGGGAACCAACCTAGTTGAAAAGATCTGTGCTGAGTATGTCTGGCACCATCTAACCATGGATGGAAATAAAGGCAGGAGAAGAAGCAACCCACCCTTGTGGACTCATTACCTAGTGCTCCACCATACTCCCACTGGCAAGCTCACTAAGCACTGAAACCTCTGAAACTGTGAGCCAACTGCACTTCTCCTCTCTCAGTTGTTCCATTTGCCATTGCGACTAAAATTCCAACATACAGTCTGAATACACAGCAATGTGGAAAAAAGCAAGCTAAGCAAAGAATGAACAGATATTCTGAGTAAAGGTAGATGAATTAAAACAGTCAAATTCACCATTTTTACTGAATTGAGAAAAAGGCATGCTTTATTTTTAAACTAAAAGTAAAACTTAAATGAAAAGAACTTAACTGTACATGATTTAGGAATCCTTTAAAATGCATGTAACTCCTGGTTTCAAGTTAGTAGCTTAATTTATATAATCTATAAAGTGTTTCTGTGCCTACAAAACACAATCTGCAATTTCCCCCATGGGATCATTACATGAATGTAAAGTGGTATATTTTATAACAATCCCCTGAGTTTTGGGTGTTTAAATCATAAACCATAAAAAAGTAGCAAGTTCACTCAGAATTAAATTTGTATTTCCAGCATAAACTTTCATTTTGAACCTCACAGTCATAAATCCAACTACCTCCTTAGTATTCAAACTGACTTCTTAAATTTGCCCCAAAACTATTCACAGGGTCTCTCTAAGTAGCCCCGGCTGTCTTGGAATTTGATGTAGACCAGGCTGTCCTTGAACTCAGATATCTGCCTGCTTCTGCCTCAGGAGTGCTGGGATTAAAGGCATGTGCCACCACCGCCCAGCTTAACTATTCTTGACCTCTACTCTCCAGCTCTGATTTTGCCAACAATATCTATCTTCAAAATACATCCAGAACTGGATTTCTCACCACCTTTGCTACCATCACCTCATTTGGATTATTTTTTGTATATGCATATGTGTTAAGTACATGTTCATGTGTGGGAATGCATCCATGTGGGTGCATGTACCTGTGTAAGTGTTTGTGTGGAGACCAGATGCTGCTGTTGGGAGGCTTTTTCAATCATCTCTCCATTTCAAGTTTTGAGACAGAGTATGTTACTGAACCTGGAGCTCAGTGGTTAACTAGGCTAGATGACCAGTGAGCCCCAGGAATCTTCTTGTCTCTGTCCCAGTACTCGGATTACAGGAATAGGCTACTGCACCCAGCATTTTCTTATGTGGGCACTGGGGATCTGAACTCAGGTCCTCACGCTTGCATAATGAGCACTTTAATGAGCCATNTCCCCAGTCCTTCACTTTGATGATGATTATATTACTATACAGCTTCCTACACTGTTTCCCTTCCCCCACTTCAGTATAGTGTCAAAACAGCAGCCAGAGGGATTCCATTCACATATAAACCACATCATGTTACTCCTCTGTTCAAACTCTCCAGCACAGAAAACATCAAACCTTTTCAGCTTTCCTGATGCCGATATACTCCCTTCTCACTCTTGATGCTCCAGTCTGAGAAAGGGGTGAAACCTGACAAATGTTTGCTGAATAAAAAAATAAATGAACTCAAAAATTTAACAATATTTGATATTATGCTGAATTTGATAAATAGTAAGCACAGCAGACAGAAGCCCAGGAATTGCCATTAAATTAAAGAGGGCACTTTAAGAGAGATGGCAGACTGTCCAATCATACATTATCCCTGTCACTAGGAAAATAGTTCTGGGCAAGTAGACACAGTACTCATCAAGCGAAGATGTCCTACTTCCTGACCCACCCCTGCCAAGATCACATGATGGCCACAGGTAGAGCCAAGATCAGCAGAGACTATTCTCCAAGGCAGCATCCTGTGAATTATCACCAATTATTTTTCCTCAACTAAGCAACCAATTTGACACCTTTTTGAGTCCAACTCTAACTGCAGTATTCTTCTAGGCTCCAGCCTTCATGAACTACCACCTAAGAACTGCACTGTTTCCTAACTACATCCTACCACCAACTGTCCTTCCATTTCACTCAGCACACTGGGGCTAGAGTTACCTTCTCTAAAGCAGATGCTATTCCCTTCCTTTAATTTTGTCAAGAGCACAGGGTGTTCCCAAATATACTCTGACAGGCACATCAAACACAGCTCCATCCTCCCCCCATGCCACTCCCTGCCTGGCTACTTGGAGAATAAACTTTAGTCCATCTTTCAATACTCCACTAAAATGTGACCTCCTCTGTGGAGCTGTCCGATTCCCTGCAGAAATGTATACTTCCTCCTCCGTGCACCTATAACGTTTGTTCTGTCTCTATCACAGCATTGAAAACATTAATGTTACTGTTCACATAGACTCCTTTTTATCACTATACAAGAGACACTGTGGGCTTTCTTCTGGTAATAGATTATTTGCTTACCTTTGTTTCAGAGTGCTTGAAATTTTGTTTTGAATGTTGTGTTTGTTTAATGATGACTCTTTGCATGTTCTGGCTATGAGTCTTTTGTCCAACACACATACACAAAATATTTTTTAGACTATGATTCATCAATTAGGTGTATTTTACTGTCTAGTCATTCTCCTATAATTACACATGTTTCTAAGGGGGTTTTTGGCTATAATTTAACACTTTGTTGATCAAAAATCTAAAGCTTTCCCTGTATTAAATTGTTTCTTTCATCTAGATTCACAGATGGGTAGAGTCATACAAGTATGTGACTACTTGATACTGATACAGAACAAGCTTGGCTGTTTCAAAAAGAATCTTGTCATTTGACAATAGTACCCAACAATGCCTGAGCTCACCTGCTTACCACGTACTTACAACTCTGGCTTTAAAAACAAACACACAAACAAACAAACAAACACTTCTTTGCCAGTCTAATAAGGAAAAATAAACCCTAGTACTTCATTACTTTGATATTAAGTTCTATGGATCTAGTAAAAGTAAAATTAGCCATTCACATGTTTGCTATGATAAATATTCCATTCATGTGTATATGTGCATGTATCACAGGGTCTTCACATTTAATCAAGATAGTGAGCTTTTTAAAATATTTTATTGTATGTTGTTCTATATTTACAGCAACTATTTCCTGAAGTCTAGTGTGCTTTTAAAAGTTTAATGTAGGTAAGTCTGTGTTTACACACAAGATTAGGAAAGGCTCTTTCCTAGAACATTCCCTATAAAGTATTCACTATAAATGTGAATATTTTCCTGTGGAATATTCACACTAATTGTCTTAAGTTTTTTTTTTAAATTTAACCCTTTATTTCCTTAGCAACTTTTGTTGCTAAGGGGTACTATATTAGACTCATATCTAAGTTTTCTTCATTCAAATTAATAATCAATGGTGGTAAGAACACTTATCAAATACATATTCCTTTCTGTTTGGGGTTTATGATGCATATTAGACCATTTATTCAGTTTTTATAATTACTTTGGGATTATCGTTTTAGTTCCATGAATGCCTACTTTTACCTCATCATCATGCTTGTTACATCACTGCTGTCATCATTGCTTCATTTGATTATTTGTTGTAAAGATGCATCATGTTAGCTCTTAGAGATAAAAATGGTAAGAGGCATTTCTGGTTCCTGTTCTTATGGTGATGACAGACTAGTAGTGGGGGTGTGGAGATAAGCAGCCAGACTGAAATGCCACAATATAACACAAGTATGAGAGACCAAGCAGTGCATAACGGGACTCCCCAGTGGACTTGGTTAACGAAGGAAAAGTTTTCTGGGGGCATGATGCCTGGCCTACCAAAAGAAACATCATGTTGAAAGATCTACAAATGAGAGAGAAAGAGAGTACCAGGAGCGTTTGAGAACTGGCATCCTGGTTGCAGCAGGAGGAATAGGAAGCTGCATGTGGCAAGAGCTCAGGCCCTGGAAGGGTGGGGCTGGGTAGATCTCAGGGACCTTAAAAATGACTCTGTACTTTATCCTGAGGGCAGGACAAGCCAGGACACCCTGTAATCAGGGAGCAAAGTGTTCAGATATGCATTTTAAGAGGACCATAAGATGAAGAATAATTTACTAAAGGAAGTCAAGTACAGCCAAGTACAGCCAAGGAGCCTGTTGAAAGGTGCATGAGGAAGATTAAGACCCGACTGATACTCTTCTGCAGTTTCCTAGGAAGTTACTGTAACTATCACCACTTGATTTGACAGATTGGCTCTGGTATTATTTAGTATATAAGTTATTTAATATATATATATAGTTAGTATATAAATTATTTAGTATATAAGTTATTTAGTATATATATTATTTAGTATGTAAGTTCCCTCCTAAGCACCTAATTTCACCCTAGCCTAATTTATTTGGAACTGTATTAAATAATTAATTTATGAACAATTACAACTTGATTATATATCATCTCTCCTCAAGTTTTTGAAGAATTAGTGCTAAGCCATTTCTAAAGAAATGACACATCTGACATCATATGTTTTCATAAAAATTATATAGCTGTTAGTAGAACAACAATAAAATCAGAAGGGAGAAAAGGGCAAGATAGGGGAGTTTCCTATCTTTTAGCCTGACTAAAGGATAGGAAATGCCGATAACCAAGGGAGACAAAGCAAAAGGGAATGAATGTATGCTCAGAAAGTAGGCTGAGCCCTTGCAGAGAGCCACCAACAGCCTTTGAAACTAATCATTAAAAGGAAGTCTACCTGGGTCCCAACAAAGAAAATCTTGTTTTTAAAAAAATCTGAAAAGTTAATTTAAAAATCAAAACCAAACCACTGCAACCAGAATTCCAAAAGGCTGGGGTGTTAGAAGAACAACAGTAAGCCACAGTGACAGGACCTGAGAGCCAAAGCAGCCAAAAGACACTTGCAGAGATTTTAAGTGCTTAAAACTGGGCCAAAGAAACAGAGCAGCAAATTTGTGGCTTCACCAAGTCATAGCTAAAGTTCTTTCCTCGGGAGGCTAAGCTGTGCAGCAGGAAAGCTATGATGTGGAGGAAAGAAGACCTCCAAGAGAAGAGCACTGAGGGAAGGCTGGAAGGAGCCTCGCCCTGTAAGGAAGGTGTTTAATTCTTCTCCTACTCTCAAGTCTGGATACAGTGCTGGGCAGAAAAGACAAAGGTGAAAACCTATATATTCTGTTAGGACAATATTTATTCTCAGGAATTTTAATGCATCTGTTTCCACAGGAAATGTGCTACCCTGAAAATGAGTTGAGTCTTATCTTCTAACAGGAGTACTGAGCCATCTCCTTCAAGCCTAGAAGATTTGATAGTCTGACAACATTACAAGGTAGATGATGCCAAAAAGACACAGTTGTGCATTTTCTTATTCAAGGCTCCTTTTCAAAGCTGTCTTCTTTAGAAAGAACACTCACACACAGGAACTTGTTTCAATTACAGTTTTCTTGTTACTCTTTTTATGTGGGCCGAGAGAGCCTAATTCCTTCTTTCAGGAGATGTTTATCCCACTGGAGGCACTGGAGCTTTCAAGATGAAAAGACAGATGTACTTTCTATCCTCCTGGGGCTTTTGCATGCACAGGCAGATAATTAGATAATTGCAGGATAGGAGCTGGAATATTAGTGGAGCACACAGGAGCAGCAGCTAGGGAGTTGAGGAAGGCAGCTGGAGGGACAGACATCTATGATAAAGTTATGATGGCCATCTCATGGGACCCACACTGGGACCAGGTGAAGAACGGAAGCCAGGCATGTGTTACAAATGCATTCTCCCAGAGCAATGGAAAGCACTGTAGAACAGTTTCTCAACCTGTGCTCAGATTACAGGTGCATCTACCAGTCAGAAGCATAGTTTCACCCTTTTCCCTCAGGGGCAGAATTTAAACCACTTTGTGTGGATCATGACTTGAAAGACTGGGATTCATTACTTGCAAAGGAATTAGGAAATGTTGCTTTGGCCTTTCACCAATACTTCATTTATAGAATTTCTCTCTCCTTTC
>LZPO01097799.1:4173-20324 GCA_001675575.1 Neotoma lepida
ATAAACATTTCTAAGCTCAAAAACTATAAAGAGATGGGTAATGTAAAGGAACCTCAGAAGTCTAACTGCAGGGTTGATTCTCTTAAACAGATTAAGNCTTGAACACTAACTTAGAATACATATGCCGTAGTAGTAATATAATCCCAAGTTTTAGTGACCTAAAATGACAGTGGTTTGCTTCTTTCTCAGTTGAACCACAAGTCCAGCTCTCTAGGGAAATTGCTCTGTAAANCAGTTCACTTCCATTTGGCAACACANCTATCCCAACACATCNCTTCATCAGTTTCCATGGCTCAGGGGAGAAGCTGGGGAGCTGCATACAGTCTTTCAACGCTTCATTCTGGAAGTGACACACTTCGCTTCTACTCATAGCTCATTGCTTAGACTAATCTCACAGCCACAGCCACAAGCTACATGCAAGAAAAGCCAGAGGATGCTGTCTTCTGAATGCTCAATAAGGGGAAAATGAAGTGGTTGGCAGGGAGGTCACTTCCACAATACAATTCTACTCATCGTTTTNATCATCACTGGAACTAAATACCTGACCAAAACAACTTCAGAGAGAAAAGACTTATCTGGCTTACCATTTCAGAAATTTCAGTTCATCATGACAGAGAGGATGTGGCACAGCTCATTGCATGAAAGACAGAAAACAAATGGGGCAGTAACAGAAAGAGATAAAGTCAAGATATATCCTAAAGATCATGCCTCCTGTGACCCACTTTCTCCAACTAGACCTCACCTTCCACAGCTCCAGTATCTCCCAAAAACTCTATTCAACTTTTAAAGCCATCAGTAAAGTCAACTGTAGATTTTGGNAAAGCCTTCATTGTCTAATCATATCTAGAATGATCCTTACAGGCACAAGCAGAAAAGTACTTTCCAAAGCTTCTAGGGGGTTCTCAATTCCACGAAGATTAACCATCACAGTTACCAATAATGTGACTTAAAGATTTTTTAAAGAAGCTGTTTTATGTGTCATATAGAACTTTATTCAAAACAGTATGTTTAGTAAGTGTTGTCNAACTAGAAGACTATGTCTCCAAGAAAACTAGAGGAGGCTATTAGTTGTTTTCTACAACCTGATGGTAATGCTCTATTGCTGAAGACAGCATTTAGTTATGTCACTGAGCATGGAAGTCAAGCTGGTGCCTAACTGGTAGCTTCATCCCTACTAACAAGTGTTCATGGTGCTGGAAGGTACTGCATNTGACTAGAGGAGAAAGGCAATATCAATATCACCCAGTTACAAACTCTGCAACCTACAACAGCAGCCCACCTGCAAGAGATACTGGCGCANTAGTGGCACAAAGGTTATGAGAGTAACCAACCACTTTCTAAATATTCAATTTAAGGCCTACTCCATGAGCTGGAGTCCATACCTGAAACTGCTAAAACGACCAAGAACCTGAGACTAGATAGATCATGAGCCTAGGGGAAACCTCTTATTATTATTCTGCTAAAGGAGCATAGCAATAAAATGACTCCTTATGATAGATTGCTATTCCCATGGATCAGTGCCTTCCTCAGCCCACATCAGAGAAAATTCTTCTTGCAGCTGATGAGATTAACACAGAGACTCACAATTGGGCAATGTACAGAGAATAAGAGACTAGACCACTCAGCCCCAACTGAGATAATTTCATCAAACCCCTCCCCTCAAGGCTCAGTGGTCCATGCAGAAGAGGAGGAGAGATAGAAAGGATGACTCCAAAGAAATAGTTTCTTCCANACACAACAGGACTGATANACGTATAAATTCACAGAGACTGTGACAGCATGNACAAGACCTGCACAGGTCCAAAGCAGATAAAATTCCAAGACTGAAAAAAGGAAGTGGATATAAATTCCCATTCCTAAACAAGAATTATTTGCAATTGATACCTGCTGGGAAGGGAAAATTAGTTATCTCCAATTGAGTAGTACTAGGTATCTCAACCATACTCCATGTCCAAGAGTAGTTGGCCAATATGAACCAAGCTTCATGATTTGTGAGTGTATGTGTNTACTTTTTGTTTTGATATTTTTGCTTTATTGGTTTTATTTTTCTGTTTTGATTTTAGGGGTTTTTGTTTTGGGGGATCTTTGTGGTTGTTGTCTTTCCTGAGGAGGTGTTAAGAGATAGAGAGAGATAGGAAGAATGAGGGAGAGAGAGAGAGAGAGAAAGAGAGATGGAGAACATGAAGTTGGGTGGGTAGTGAGGTAGATATGATTTGAGAAGAATTAAGGGAGATGAAAAATATGATTGAAACATTGTATGAAAAAAGTTTTAAAATAAAAATAAATAAAAACAAAGAAAGATGCTTGCATATCTGAACTGATGCATCCCATGTCAGAGGCATCTGGTTGGACAAAAGGCCCAGAAACCACAATGGATGAGAANGTAATCTTCCAGGAAATGAGAGAAATCTATCTTCTATATCCTAANACTTCTTCGTTTATTTCTTAAAAAGAAACCAACTATGGGACAATATTCACAGATGCATAGGGTGGTCACATTTGTTATTTGCAGAAGTCCTACATCTTAGGAAAGGTCACAGCATTATGTGCATCCATGCACCAGGCTCATTGCTCTATGCAATCCATCAGCAACACTACTGTGTGTTATTCTGTCACCCTTATTCAGCAGATGCCACTGCTGTGCGAGCTTGGAACATTCAGAAGGGCAGACTGCTTCTCCTGTGCCTCATGTACAATCACATGGAAGGATCAGCAAGGCTGACAGTCCCTCAGACTCAAGTTGTGTCCCCAAGTAGTTGTCATCCCAACCTCTAGTTACCTCTCAAGGTAACCCTAGACTGGGAGGATCCATGATACACAGGGGACTCCCAGGCTTCAAATGACCATCTGATCTCCNTGAAATCCCTTTCTTCTCTCTTGAAGTCATGAAAGGGATCTTGATTTCTCCTTTCTCGCTAGAACAACTTCTGAAACATTCTTGGTCTTTCCAAAACTACANAAAATGTTCTGACCTCATGTGCCATCTGTTTTCACTTCTTTAAATTACTGGAGACAGGTAAAGAAAGATCAAGCTTTTTTGAATAGAGCAGAAGCAGGAGCCTAAGTAAAATTTCAGGTTTAACAAATGATACCCTACTGTTGTTTCTCTGTCATCTTAACCACTGCACATGAATCTACTGATATTTTAATTATCGTCTGTGGCTCCATAACCCCACAGTCAATACCCCACTGGCCACTCAGGCTGTGGCCTAGAGGGCCTTCTGATCCCACAGTCCTGGCTCTGCCAAAGCCATGATATGTAGGGTTAAACTAAGTCTCTCTCGTTCTATTTACCAACAAAGACAAAGTCGGATGTGGGGTTGAAAACCTGTTAGATCAGAGAAGCTAAGAAGCAACCAGCTGACTTTGCTTTTTGGCTGGAGACCCAGCAAGACATGTACCCCTTCACTTGTCCCAAAACCAAAAAGAGGTGTTGTTGTGGAATAATCTTTTTGAACACTGTGAAGATGTGTCTTTNCCACGTCGACTTCTTATTGGTTTAATAAAAAGCTAAATGGTCATTAGCTAGGCAGGAGGTATAGGNAAGACAGCCAGACACAGAGGATGCTTGGAAGAAGAAAGGTGGGGTCTCCAGGAGACACAGAGGGAACAAGACATACTGGAGAACAGGTAAAGCCATGAGCCACGCAGCAATATGTAGATTAATAGAAATGGGCTAGTTTAAGTTGTAAGAGCTAGTTAGTAACAAGCCTAAGCTATGGCTGAGTGTTTATAATTAATAGTAAGTCTCCATGTCATCGCTGGGAAGACAGCAGTCCTGACCAAAAGGTCCAACTACAAAGCGCCAAACCCAAGTCCCTGCTCTTTCCTTCTTATGCATCTTCTCTATCCAAATTGTTTGCTTCTCTATGGCTAATTCTGGTTAGCTAGTTGCTGGCTCCATCCCTTGATTCAAGGTAAACCTTATTAACAGTCTCAGAGTGTCACAATGAGATCAAATATCCCATAACACCCTACTACTACGCATGCATGGAATACAGACAACCATANAACACGTGACCACTTTTAGTAAGAAACAGACCAGAATGACAACAACGGNTACCTTTAAAATGAGANCTTTGGAATGTACTAAATTTTACAAACCTACTGTATTGAACAATATACACTGTTATGACAGAGAAAACTCAGGCTTTCCCAAGGACCTAGAGCCTTCTTAGTCGAAGCACTGGGAAATACTGTGGAGCAGACAACACAAGGGCCAATCCTGAGTGACNGAAGTTGAGATTCAATAGATAATGACTCACTGCCTCCCATGTGCTCAGAATAGTCCTCAAAAGACATGTANCACAAAGAACCTCAGATATGTCCAATGAAATCTATCCCTCAGCCACTGTCCAGAGAGGGACATACACTCATCAAAATACTTTGTAGTGGACTTTATCCCTNCCCTGGCTCATCTGACCNGGTTACTCAGATTCATTACACCAAACTAACAGCATCCATGCCTTTGAATTACCATTTGTCACACAACTAAAGTGTGTACCATAGATAAATGTAGCTCTCACCCTTCATCACAGAAGCAAACAAAGGCCATTACAGAACCACAGCTTGTCAAAATGCAGAGATCAACTGATCATGTCCAGTCCCAAATGATACATTTACCATATAACTCACAAACCTAAGGCTCAGGGAAACATTGCAGAAGAGGGGATAAAGAGATTGTAAGAGCCAAGGGACCAGGATATCTGTGAGAGTGTGTCTCCTAGAAATGACAGGAAAGCTACACCCACGATATCTCAATAGTATGGTTGCCTAAACAAGATCGAAAGATAATACCAACAGACACGTTAACATGGAAGGGAGAAATCTCTCAGGACCCCACCACTAAATAAAGAACTATAGGCCACTAATGACTGTTGAGAGACAGCAAATAAGTCTTCCCCAGGGATGACTACCTAACTGCTTATCCAATACCAAGTGGTCAGGCCTGAAATCACATACACACACGTGCAACACTAAAGAGACTCAGAAGGTTTTGTGTGTGTGTGTGTGTGTGTGTGTGTGTGTGTGTGTGTGTGTAAAATCAAAGAAAAGGAGACCATCAGTTTGAGAGGGAATGAGGAGGAGAATATGGGAGTGGTTGAAGGAAGGATATGTAGAAGGGCTTGGAGGAAGGAAAAGGAAGAAGTGATGTGATTATGTATTTATTCATTTTAAAAGAGAACATAGTGACAANGGGTCTGNTTCATAACCCTACAATAAGCAGAGGCATGGGTGCTGCTACTGATCAGTTTACATACTAGCTCAGGTGGCACCATTTCAATAATTGTGCATATTAAACAAGACTACTTTTCATGCTCATGATTTCTAGAAGAGTCTCATCTTGGGCCAGCAGCAGTATTCCCACAACGGGCAAGTTTCCCTCAGTGAGTAAATAGCGCCTCATTGGCATTCTCTCAATTGGAGTTCTCCATGAGCCATTACTCTCCCAATTTGCTGGTACAATGAGAATTCATAGTAATACAGATGAAACCAAGCATTAATTTCATGACCCTCAAGTGTTTTCATCAAAGAAAAATTGAATCAAGTTTAANTGTAGAATCATGGTTCAAAAATTGTCAGTCCATCTGTGGAAGCCTTAGTTAACTAGAACATTTTATNAACAGCAGGCCCTCAGCTGACTGAGTACTCTGAAGTACATAGGGCTTCATGCTATTATATTACCGAAGACACTCAGTACTGTACTGCACACTGGTAGAAGACCCAGCCCTTTTCTATGACTAGCATATGACTCGGGTCCTTCAACATAGCATCATATAAACAAGGAAGGTAGCTATCTATGATGATTATTTTCACGACCTTCTTAAGCACTAGTCTTAAGAACTCAATAGCATTTAAAAGTCCTAGAAAATGTCTTTCAGCCCCCACTGCATTTGAAAAATGGGATTCCTTTGGGATTGGTCTTGCCAAAATTAAAAGTCATGATTCTCTATACTGNTGCCTTCCATTCTCCCACTTGACAATCTTTCACATGTCCTCTTGGATGTACAAGATGAAAATAAGGTGGGGAGAGAAAGCTTGGGCTTCAGTGCACACCCTCTTCCCACCTCCTTGGTGATGGAGGTGTATCCTTAGAGGACATATTCAAGTATGCTTTCTCCTGGTTTCTCTTTTCTTCCTTCCTTCTCCCATCNCCACATCTACCTTCTCCATTCCATTTTCTATCTTTGCCCTCAAGAGCTAGCTCATAAGAAAATGGNCTTATGGTAGTTTGGGAGTTTTGGTTTTTGTATGCATGTAGTGATGAACCTGTTTATTATGTGATAAGCATTACTCAAGACAATTTAGTAGACTTGTTTAAATTCAAAGCAGTTATTCTGCTTCCTTGCTATTTTCTTCTTATTTAGAGGAAGGCAAGCAAAATAACTAGTAAAGCTCTCCCAGGTCTTTTTTGTCCAAATTCTTGGCATTAAGTTAAACACAAGGGCAGCGTTGTATGCAACACAATTAAAAACATATACAAGTGTATCATTCTCAATGGTGGTTAAAAGGACCTGTAAGACGAATTTCTGAATAGTCTTATTAATAAACACACAGAACAAGAAATAAAGGTGAAAATCTGACAGAGATCAGAGGAATTAGGAGCAAGCCACCAGCTAGCCTCACCTCACCAACGCTGCCGCTGCTTCCAAAGAGTGAAGCGAAGAGAAGAGAGCGACTTCCTGTCTAACCGGGCTTTTTATGCCTGTCCGTTCTGTTAACTCATTTCCTATCTCCAACAAACTACATCACTTCTTGTCTGTCTGCACAGACCTCCAGAACTCTATGGCTGATGCTGGGATTAAAGGCGTGTGCCACCAGCGCCTTCTGCTAGTTCCCTAATGTGACCTTGGACTCACAGAGAACCAAACAGATTAACAGCATGTGCTAACTTGCAAGACTTTTGTTTTTATTACTAGCGGCTGGCTGCCCCGTTTTTCCTCCGATCTTCAGATAAATTTTATTGGGGGACACAGATAAAATATCACCACAAGGACCAGTCTACCCTAGTTGAGCAGGTGAAACAGAGTGACTAAATCTTTGTGCTTTAGGTAGATTTCAACACCCACTAGTTATTCTAAGCTTTACTTCCTTGTCAATGAAAAGGACACACGATAATCTTCCCGCATAGATGGTTATGAAATGAGGAAATATAAACAAATGATTATTACAGTCCTTAGACGTAAACCATGATTTGAAAAGAGGCTGATTTTGAGAACAGATTTATTCTTAGTTTGTATTTCTGAGTAACCATTTTCTCTTTTTCCCTGATTTGCTTGTGTTTCCTGTGTAGGTGGTATCAGTTAGGATCTCTCCTAGTGGGGAAAACAGGCCTGACCTGTTTCTCTGACCTTCTCACTGTTAGCAATGACACCCTGATAGCAGTGGCAGCTCTTGACCCTTTACTAAAACCACCTCCAAATGACATCGTGATTGTGTACCTCCCTGCTTGCTGCTGTTGCTCTCCACATGGTGTTTTGGGGCCAGCACTCTCTAGCTTCCCAGTACATACATTTAGGCCAGTCCGCATTCTGTCCAGATGAAGTTGAATTGGATAAAGTATAGGGTGATAAAGAGGAAGTGAGTGAGTAGAGCAGCCGAGAGCAAGGGAAGGCCTGGTGTGACTCACACATGAAAATCAATAAAGATGAATGAACAGAAGAAAGTGGAGTGAATGGAGCTGGAAAACAGGAAAATGCAAATCCCTGTGTTGGATTAGGTTTGGAGAATTGCTTCTACCAGTCCACAGGAGGTACGTGTAAGTTGCCAGTGTGCATGAAATCAAGTCCCACTTGAAATTCCTATGCACTCACCCAACAAATATTTATTGAGGACCCAAAATACAGCTACTCTGAGATGATACAACATAATGCTGAGAAAAACCAACTTACATCTCTCACCATGGAGACTCAAAGTGGCTAAGCACCAGCATTTGGCCATCTTAGCTTTTCCCTTAGACACATGGGTCTAAAAATAGAACGTTTCCCATGTCTGAAAATAGCAAAAGGGTTTCCACTACTTCTTTTTCTGAATTCTTTACAATAGGCTCTTAAAGTGTCCATGAGAAGCTCCTGGGCAGTGGTTCTCAACCTGTAGGTCATGACCCCCTTGATAGATTTTTATCTCCGAAAATATTTGCATTACAATTTCTAACAGCAGCAAAATTACAGTTTCAAAGTAGCAACAAAAATAATTCCATGGTTTGGGGGTCACTACAACATGAAGAACTGTATTAAAGGGTGGCAGCATTAGGAAGGTTGAGAACCACTGCCCTAGGGGAAGGAACTAGACATAATGGGGATCAAAAGCTTTCAAAACCTGGCAGGTCTGTAAAGCCAATGCCATCAAAATGAGAAGATGTGCTGATAATGTGGATGCAAGGAATCTAAGAGCTAAGTCACTGGAAACTGTTTCCAACCACTTAACATCTGCCCTAGAATAATTAATGCTGAAGAAACTAAAGCTGTCACTTTTCCCAAGCTAAGTCAGTTGAACTGGTGAGCATTGGGAAGCCAGTGTGGGAAGCCACTCAGACTGACTTTAGTGGACCTCTAAGGTCTGGGCACAGTGATGCAAAACACACACACACATACACACACACACACACACACACACACACACACACACACACACAGAGAGAGAGAGAGAGAGAGAGAGAGAGAGAGAGAGATGAATCCATGCAATGGCCACCAGTGGAGGTCAATTCAAATCGTATGAAGAGTCCACCAGGGTGCCATGACTTTTTAAACTGCCTTTGGAGCAGAGTTCTTTCTAGAGAGAAAATGGGATTGCTGAGCCAGTCTTGGGGAGGAGAGGGGGTGTACTTGGAATAGCATTGAACTCAATTTCTCATATTGCTGCCTCTTCTCTATAGCAATAACACAGGGGNTATAANATTCACCTGACATAGTTCTCAGAGATAAGGGCTGATACATAGAAAGCACCCAACACACAAATAGCCCTGAATAATAACGCTGCTGCTGCTGCTGNTGNTGGTGTCACCTGACAGCTGCCATGGTAGCTGACAACTACATCTGGTTTCATGAATTTANAGGCATGACTCTTCCTGGAATTTGAATAACTCAGATCATCTCCTCCCCAAATTCCTCACCATATACTTTGACTGACTCTGCCCACCGAGATGTTTTGTTTGGAATATAACCAGTCCTGTGGTCTTGAGGGTTGAAAGTTCATTCACTGAACAGATATTTATTGAAGTCCCACCCTAGNTTAGAGTGCTATGTTTCAGTAATAAGCCAAAATATGACTCTGCTTTTGTGTCACTTCTAGCCTGACAGAGGGTAAGCAGATCAATGAAACCACCCTCTAAGGAAGTGTGAAAGTATGACCCTCCTCACTGTAAAGGGAGCTGAATGGTGTTGTGAAAGCTGGTGCAGCCATCCATGGATGCTGCAATCAAAGGAGAAATTAGACATTGCTGGGCAATTTCAATTATATGATTGAAGCAGAATTTCCCATCTCATTTGCTGTCTTGTATGACAACACATAGGAGACACTAAACACCGTTCTATTGCCAACTGCTGCAATGGCCTTTGATTGTCCAGTTTTTTAGTATATTTTTTTCCTCAATAAAACCTTTAGATGTTCAAAATAAACAATCTAAATCTCTGTCCTCAAGTCTGTGGATAATTAGAGAACATGCTTATACTACCCTTATTTCTAAGTTTTAAATGTGTGTGTGTGTGTGTGTGTGTGTGTGTGTGTGTTTCTTGAAAAGAAAATGTTTCTTGCTGTGATATTTTAGTTTCTGATAGAGTCCTACTCTGACAGCCCGTGGCTAATCTAGGAAAAGAGTTGATGTGACAAAAATACCCTAATGGAAAAAGCTGGAATTATTTCCTTTTTGGCTTGCAGGGCAGAACCAGGTTGAAAATGTCATTCTTTTCTCACTGAGAAAATAATAGAATAGAANAAGAAGGACTCTCGTGGTTAAATGATTGCTACAAAAACACAATTCTCTCTGTTTTGTTTTCCTTTGTGGGGAGATCAATAGTTCAAGAAATGAGAAGAGCAATGCTCGTCATATTTATGCTGTACTTGCTCATCTCTAAGCATGATTATTTGCATAATAGAAACCCCATAAATGGCTTACTGTGTCTAACTAGTTTATGATTATTAGATATTTATTGAATCTTATTGGGTTTTTAATAGACTGCATATTCTAGAGAGAAATGAAGATCCATTTTTTCAAATGATAATGAAGACTAAAGGAACATGGTTAGTAACTAGCAGAATTGAGAGGCATTGTATAAAGGCATGTGATTCTATGCAGCCCACACCATGGGATTCAATGGACTCANTCTCAGGCCTGAGAGAGCCACCAGGATATATCTGCAGAGACCAGAATTGTATCTAGTATGATTTGTCTTTATTCTCATCAACAGTTGGGTTGGATAAAAATTAATGATGATTTTCATTGATCTTAAATGCAAAAAAAAACCTTAAAATGTCCAGAGTAGAAAAAAATAAGAAATTATGATGGACTCAGTGAAGACAGCAGAGAATAACTGCTTTGTTCTCACTTATCAAAAATGATTTCCTATTCTCTTCACTGAATCTCAGCATTGACCCAGCATATAAAATTTTCCATCCATCATATGGTCCTTGGCCAAAATAGTAGTAGATGTAATATGTGTCATCTGAAGGAAAGAATCATCTCGCAGGCAACATTTCAACCAAAGAGCATTCTCTACCTTGAAGAAATCCAACTAATACGATTTTGGGATTTCAATCCCAAATCTGTATGTAAATGATGTGTTGGAGGCNAAAGTGGGATTTTTTTAATTTACTAAAATGATCTGTCTTTTACACAAGATGCCCTGAACGTATTCTTCAGTAGTTCACTGATACCTTAAAAATAGGACAGGGCTTAATGCAATGGAAAAATTAATATAGTACCCCAAGGCTACCCTTCCAGATACTTGACTTTCCAAGTTAATTCCAACAGGCTTATCGAAGAATTTGACTCTGGTAAATATTAGAGGTACAGGGAGATGCCACAGAATCAGTTAATAAAGCACTTCATGATTCCCATGGATACAATATATGTTTTTTTTCCTTCTGCTCCAAATGGTCTTAGATCCTGAAACTAGAGTCATTGTTTGAAAGGAGTCCCAAATGAATTAACCTTATTGTTTTCATAAACTAGATGGAGCAATCCCTGACATGAAAGCACAATTTAATTAAAACTGAAGTGCAGATGAGCTGGAACTGAAGGCAGAGGAGGTGCTATTAAACCCAAAGCTGTCTTTCATCCAGGGCCCTCTGGCCCTAAGCACACAGAACAGGCATCGTGTGCAGAGGGGATGTCACTGCCCTGTTAGGATAAAAATAATCATGCTAATAATAATACCATGACCATTATTAGAATGATTAAAAGCATTAATTATATTGAACTATATTGCAGATGGTATCAGAGTAATGACTACTTAGCTGAGTTCCATCTCAATGGCTAGTTTTAATTATTAATAGTAATCATAGTGCTATTGAAATTTTTCCTTTATCCTTCAATACCCACAAGCCCTCAGTGTGAGGGATTAAGAAGATGCACATTTTAAAGTCTGGGACAGACTTCTGGAGAAACTGGGTAACCTTGTCTGCACCTCCAAGTAGATCTGAGTACTAGGTCACTTCTCCCTGAGACCCACTTGTTGAGATGGTTTCCTTTGTTTTATGTGACCTCCTCTNCCTTTCCAGGACAGTCATCACTTGACAGTGCCCAAACAGTACACCGTTTCTAACAACTTGAGAAAACATAGGCAACTCTCCTGGCTAACTCCAAGTTTGNTTTNGTGTTCAGTATTCATCATCACTTAAAGGGACATACATTCTTCCATTCTTACATATCACACTATGATGTGAGATATCAGATAGTTGAAAACACANCAACATCATATTTCACAAGAAAGCTTTATTCACTTGCTCAACTTATTAGTACAGACTAGCACAAGAATGCCTCTAGTCAGAGTTTACACAATATCCTAATACATCAGCCCCTCCCTTAACAACTGGTCTACCANACAGATGAAGCAGCCCTGTGTGAAACTCCAAACACCCTTTACAATGTTTCAACACTGGAAACCCTAACAGTTTTCTAGTGTCTAAAAGTCTGTGTTGCTGGGTATTTTAAGACACATTTCCTGTAAGCAACATGATACTTAGGTTTGGAGTTTACATTTTTGATCTGATTTGAGAATGTTTATCCCAAATTGGAATATTTCACCATGTTGACTTCAAGTGTAGTTACTCGTGTATTTGATTTTAAACCACCGGTAACAGAGATAAAGCAGGATCTCTATTAATCTACCCATGTTTTTTCCTGATAGAGAACGTTTTAGATACTGCTGTCTAGAAGAAACTGTACTACNGAGGTTGTCTCGCTGGGAAGATCAGGGTAAGGGCACAGCTCATCTGTCTGTGGATACCAATGGCAAGGTCGAGCACCATCTGCACTGTTTGCCCTTAGCATTAAAACTCTGCTCAACCTTAGCCTGATGAGCGGCTCTGAAGCCTTTCCCCAGGAAGCACTGGCTACTAATTGCAGAGTGGTTCTGTCAGCATTTCAGAAAGTTTATGCTCTCTGCTAAGAGTAGGCATAGCCATTTATTTAATTAAATATTTATTCATAAACGGTGTTAATGTGCAAAGCACCCATCTAGGTATATGAAAAGTAAAAGGAAGGATTTTATNGCTGCCTTTTAGTCTTCTGATATCAGCTCGATGTCTGTGGTTTTAAGATTTCTGTTGCTCACAGCTTTGTTGTAAGTCATCTCAAGCCCTTTCGGAAAGAAGACAGGGCATAAATAATTAATAAACCCATGAACAAATGTCTATCTCCATTCTCGGGATGTTTATGATCCATAACTAACTCACCTTACTGGGAAGTTAATCATAGTGGGCTGTCCTTGAGCAGAAGGTCACTGAGATACTTCAGAGCATATAAGGTATAAGGATGTTCTTAGGAGGTGACATTGTGAGCTGTCTGCTCACAAACCAATCCATCTCTTTATTTTCTTACAGAATACAAATATTCTCTCTCCATTTATCTACTTGTCCCCCCCCACACACACACAATAATGAGCCTTACAGGAAAAATGAACCAACATCTTATACGACTGGCCAAGCTCCAGGCTTGAATAGGATGCATCTAAAGTTAATCTTCATGGGTTCAGTAATTATGACAGTGATGGGTTCTGTGACTACTTCTGGACACTGAGATGTGACAACAAGTAGCCTAAGTAGTTTGTAAGACAAAAACCACAGAAAAAAGTTTTCTCCTTTACTTCCTTTGGCCATTTTGTGTTCTCTGGCATCTAGACCTGCTACATCCTCTTTGCCATAAGGTTGAGGGGGAAGCCAACATGGAGCATGGCAGACTACAAAGATGGATAGAACATGACACTCCAAAAACATCATTGAGCCAGTGAACTGAAAGTGGAGCATCTGTATTCACCACTGTCCACCACAAAAAGGCTTCTCTCAAGGTTAAGAACAACTTTTGNCCATGGGTATAAACATGTATTTAAAATCCAGGTGCTTTAGAGTAGTCCAATGGTATTATATAGCACAGATATGCTGAATTTATTTATTTAGCCACTTAAAGATTAGGACTAGAATTATTTCTAAGCATGTGTCCTTGCATGCAATAGCACAGAGCATAGATGCACTGAAATTTAGAATACACATGTGAGCCCTATGCTACAGTAAATTATATGAAACATATAATTACAGAAACAAAAATCAAGAAGAATGTGTGATGTGTAACTATGTTAATTTGCATATGCAAAAAAATTTAAGTTNGGGAGTTTAAGGGTAAAATATTTTAGATCACATAGACTTTTATGGCAGAGCCAACACAAGAACCCAGGCCTTGTGAATCCTACCTTGGTATACTAGATAAGAATGCCACTTTATACTGCTTCAAGACTCATAGATCTTCAATGAAGCTCTTCTTGACTTCCAGGAAAGATGGTAGCATGGAAGCTGTNGCGGTGTGACGAAGTAAAGGAGAGTCGGGACAAGATGAAAGACTCTGTTACAAAAAGAGAGAAGGGGGAGTTCAGAAATCTGTTGTGGAATATTTGATCACACTGTGTGAAAGGCGCCTTCTGATTGGCTTAATAAAGAGCTGAATAGCCAACAACTAGACAGGAGAGAATAGGAAGAACTTTGGGGGAGAAAGAGGAACTGGAGATGAATCTAGGCATATGGGGTAAGCCAGCCAGATGCGTAGCAAGTCAGACATGCGCTATGGAGGAAAGGTAATGAGCCATGCAGCAGAATGCACATTACTAGAAACAGGTTATTTTAAGTCACCAGAGGTAGTTGAGAGCAAGCCTAAGCTAAAGGCCAGGCTTTCATAATTANTAATAAGTCTCTATGTCATTATTTGGGGGCTGGCAACTAAAAAGATAGGNCGACTACAGAAATCTACAGGGGGTTAAAGTGCAGAGAGAAGTGAAAACAGGCGTCACAATGCTAAGCAATGGATGGACCGGTTTCATCTGCTGTGGCTTCTTAGCTGAGGGAAGAGACACAGAAGCTGCCTACAAAAGGAAGCCATGACAGGCAGTCCTACCTTCAAGACANGCCCACAACCCTCACAAGCCTCAAGTTCAGCCACAGGCCTTGGTGAGACAATGATTCCTCCCACAGAGGCGGTGGTAGAATCAATCCCATTGGNTCACTCTGTATGACTTAGGGCAGGACTGGACACCATCTGGAGAAAGAGCCATTGTTAAAAACCAAGAAGATGGTCCTCTCATTCTTTCTCTGTTCAGCATCCTCCAGCTGATGGGAAAGCTCAGGCTGGAGATTTAATAAATACTGCCTCGAAAAAGAAGAATTACAGTTATGGCTGGGGTTTTGGACTCAGTGTTAGAGGCCTCAAGGGAGACTGTGGATATGACAAAGGCATTGACTCTATTGGTACAGATTGGATACATAACAAATTTACAGAATCAAGAATTCCAGATAAAATGTGTCAATCTAGACAAGAAGATCGTGAAAAAAAATGATGTGTGCCTAGAACCCTCATAAACTGCACACTGATGTCAGCATAAANTGCACAAAAAGGCATCCATCCCAGGAGAGAGATATTGTGAAGATGCTTGCACTGAAAAAGCACATACACACCTAAGTTCACAAGAACTTCGGTGAATGCAGAACTTGGAGCGGTTTAAGCACTCGGTACTAGTCCAGCCCTGAAGCTTCCACGAGGGCTCTGAACAGAAAAGAACTTGTGTACCGTGTGTCTCAGGATCACTTGGGAGTTAGTGGCCCAGTGACATCTGAAGCCTGTCGAGCAGGAAGTGAAGGCCCTGCAGCTTCAGATTACAACATGCAAATCATGTATATTTAAAAGGAATTGTTTTCATTTAAAAAAAATATTTAAAAAGAAAACCTGAGCTGCACTGTGGCCTGAAATCAGGGGACAATCACGGGTCATGAAGCCTCACATTGGTTTGCCATAGCCCCAGGATGAGGGAAAGGCCAAAGAGTTCATTTCATGGGGGAGGACAGCATGAAGATGGGATGGTGGCAAGCAAAATTATGTAGGTGGCAGGTGGCTCTGGCAGGGAAGCTCATAGGGAGAGATGGCAAGGATGAATTGAGGGAAATATGAATAGGAAAGTACTTGCCACACATAAGCATGCCTACCTACACACGAGTCCACACATATACATACATGTACACATACATACAACTAATTAAAGGATGACCAGAAATTTTTCTCACTTACTGATAATAAACTTGAAGTGTGATAACTTTGAGCTTTGGGTGAGTGGATAGATTGATTTCTAAAGCCACCTATGTGCTATTGACTTCGGGAGACCCTGTATCCTTCCACCAGGACAATTAAGGAGAAAATACAAAGACAGGCCTTTTGCCTGTGCACATGGACCTCAGAGCTGTGGTTTCTTCTATCCTCACAGTGGACCTGGGAGCTGCAGCCCAACTATAATATTAGGCACCCCAGCAGTTAGAATCTTGAAAGTCCCAGGAAGATGAGAAAATAAGCTTGGCCCACAGATTTCAGGGCTTAATATGACCCCTTGAAGTCCCTTTATCCCCTCATTCAAAGAAGAAAAGTCATCAAATTGAAGCTAGCACTGGAAGACATTGAGTAC
>LZPO01097801.1:0-27110 GCA_001675575.1 Neotoma lepida
AAGGTTACTATAAAACATATCACTTATAAAACACAGTTAAGAAAGGAATAAATGCTTTCTTCTTTAAAATTTGGTATAAGTTAGCATACTTTCAGTCCTCAAAACTTACAAAATGAATAGAACCTATTTTGCAAAGGCAAACACTTTCAAAACACACGGTTCTTAAGGTCATTGCATCACTCTCCCTAGTCTCTGTTTCAATCCTTCATAATTAACCAGTAAGTGATGCAACTCTAGAACTGAGTCATGAAATCNCCCCTACTCCAGAGGCACCTTTACATCAGGAGAATTCCTTCTTAGGGTTAAAGAAAAATGAACCTGCAACTGATAAATATAAAGCTACCTGAAGCCATGGGGGAGTCAAGTGTATCCCACTAGCACTCACCTCCAATAAAGCCATTTCAAAATATATTTATTCACAAAGTANACGAAGAGAAATATGCAATCACAGTAAGAAAATACAATGGGAATTACACATATAAGCATCACAAACTTTAACAAAGATTATTCCTAATTCTGTGCATTTTACACAAATATTTTGAGGCATCATTTTACACAACTATCCTGTTTTAACTTACAACAATACATAATTATCACCATATCTTGTCAAGATAATAAGAAAATCCCTAGAGCTTTAAAGCCAATATAGATTAATTGATCTTGAAAAAAGATCATCAAAAGAGATACACACAAACATATAAATATAAACACTGATATTCTCTACACCTTGGCAAGACATAAACATTTCTTTTTTTAAAAAAAATTACATTTAAATCAGTAAGAATTGCTTGTGGAACGATATACTTCCTGACCAGCAATAAGTCAAAGATCTGTCCATTCAATGCAAATGGCTCACTGGGTTCTAACTATGTCAACTGGTAAGCAAATACTGCCAGATTACTTTGCAGATAGCATAAAAAATGTGATGGTAAAGAAAATTAATTTAGCTGCATCTAAAAAATATTCTCAGAACCACAAACTAGGGATAGAATCCCAAGTCTATCAGAACAAGAACATTCTTGACTTCTCTTAAGACTCTAAAATTAGAGAATAAGAAGTATAAATTGATACAAGGCATCATTACATAAAGAAAATATTTTTAAAAATTAAGATTCATAAAATTGCTAGAGTAATCCTCCCAATTTCATTTCCTATGTTTCCAATTACCCATACCAATTATGGTCTCATAATACTAAACAAGAATGGAAACAGTCCATAAGTTAAACTGTGCACTGTTCTGAGTAATATGACATCTATTTTCCCTGGAAGGGCACATAGAAAGCCAGTGAATCACCTCTTTGATCAGTGTGAGCATGCCATATACACAACCTGCCCAATTCTATAGCCCTTTGAGTTACCAGACTGACTTATGAAGGAATTGCAGGACTTAAGTGCAAGTAATCCTGACTTTGTTTAACAATGGACTCAAAGTGCAGAAGTTAGTGATACTGGAAATCCAGATACTAAAGAAAGGAAATCAAGTGCGTCTTTTAAGTGAAAAGCTAAGAGTACAAGATATTTTAAGAGAAAAAAATAGAGCACGTTCATATGATCTGGTAGTAGGCACAGTTGCAAGCATCTGGGGAGTAGGGGGTGAGGCAGGGTGAGGTGCAGAGCTTAGGATATAATAATAGGATATAATAGTCTTTCCTTTATAACTAGGAAAGACTATTGTGTAAGTAATAAAGTTTGAAAATGTATTANAAATCATTGGAGAAAAAAAGATTCTTCTAAACATAAAATGGCCTTAAACACAAAATTAACATATACTATATAATACGATATATCTTTACAGAATTTCACTGTATGTGCTACATAATCTTATATTTTTCATAAATTCATACAACACATTTAATATCTAAAATATATGTGTCCAATGTGGTCAACTAAAATATATTTTCTTTCAAAGATTAAAATCATATATAAAGGTTTTTTCAACTTACCCAGACACTCTGTGAGCAAACTCAATTATATCATCTTTAGTCCGTGGTCCTCTGTAATTATAGGCCAAGTCCCCCTTTAAACTTAAAAATAAAAGGTAAGAATTNGAAATTAACTGTCTTCATATTTAATCTCAATCCTCCTTCATTGAAATATAAGCTTAAAATGTATAAAACACTAAATAAGGGGAAGCTTTATAAGCAGCACACTTGTCTTCTGAGGAACAGCACCTTAAGATTCACAAGAAAAGGCTATACTCCACTCACACAACAGGAATATATTTTACTTTGCTGTGTGGAGTTTTCATATGTACTGTCTAAAAAGTGAGTAATTGCATATTTACAGTCAAGGGCTTAAATCAAAGTAGTTTTAATTTGACTCTCTATCAAGTGGTAAATAAAAGAGTATTTTGGTGATGGCAAAGCTCATTTTCACCAATACAATACAAGTTACTTGATAAACTCTCGAATATGCATCATGAATCAGACATAAAAATAGTTTTCCTAAAACATAGATTATCTTCCAAGAAACCTGTTAATGAAAAGTTATATCTAATCAACTGTACAGATAAAAAAATTAATAAGCAAAAACAGAACACCTAATAACAAAGAGAAAGGATCATTAACACACACATTAACATTACACTGTACTGTAAAAGTACAGCAGTTTAGAAAACAAAAGAAAAATGCCAATACAAAACCCCAGAAAAATATATTTACTCAAAATTGTAAAATTTGGGGTTTTAAAATATGGGAGGGTGGGGGATAACCTTGAAAACAACTGCTTAGCTCCTCATAGTGCCTAAATAAGGTTAATGAAAACAGTAGGAAAATGAAACAAAATCATTACAAAACAATTCCTTTTAGAATAACTATACCATTTTTCCAACTTAAATTCTCTACAAGAGTTGATCAATACTCATTGATTAAAATTAACATCTATCAATTTTCCTTCTCTTGATTTCTTTTTTCTCCAATGAAGTAAGACTCTTTAATTAAACAAGAATGAAATCTGTTAGATGTGATTTGCAGTTATAAAGCAGAACACAAACTGGGGCTCCTTCAGAGGAGACTTTTCATAATTTATGAATGTATACCTCATCCTATAAGTGCATGCTACATAGTAAGCACTCAGAACATAATTACTGAATTAGCTGTATACCATACANTTAAATATGAAGACCTATAGAGATGTAGCACACACTTGGCTTAAAAACAATGGCTGAACCCAAAACTTCACCCTCCAAAGAAAGTACTAGAATAAATAAAATGTAAGAACAGTGAACTATNAGAAATATACATATAAACATAAAACACTCAACTTACAGCTTAATTGTTGGATAACCTCGAACTCCAAACTCTGAAGCAATGCCTTGATAAGAAAAAGAATAAATATTTCTAAGTTCTTTTTAGACTGAGAAAACTAGGTAACATGAGCCTTTTACTTAAAAAAGTGTATTTATATAAACCTGAGTGAATGTTTTCAAGTATTAAAATCTCAGAAAAAATATGAAATTTTATAATTAGTTAATAACCTTATATATGAACTTCAGAAAATAAAATGAAAAGATAAAAAGTGAATGTCAAAATAATGATTACACTTTGTTCTTCCCCCTCTTCTATTATCTTCTTTCCCTCTCATTGTCCCTCTTCTAGTTTCATGATCTATAATCCCCATACATATATATACAAATTAAAATTCTGAAGACTCATGAGAGAAAAGCATGNAGAAGGATTTTTAAATGAACACATACAAAGGAAAATATCTATTACACAGTCTAGCACACAGAACTCCATAACTGAAGATCCAGTTCCTGACCCCTTAGCCTGACCTCACTGCTAAGAGATAGCTGATGGCACATCACAGTATACATGCTAATATATACTGAGGTGGAATAGTTGTAACTGGTTTTAATATCACTTAAATGTAGCTCAAAATAATTTTGTGTGAGGAAAAAATGGTTCAATCTCAAATACAACAGAACTCTGGAACACTTGGAATCTTGTTTGAGTGAAAATATCATTTAGCAGGCAATAGTGTAATGTGGGATGTGAAGGGGCTTTTCTTCAATCTAGATATGAGGTCAGAGATAAGGTGCTGCTAAAAATTCCAACAACACATGGAAAACAACCCGCATAGTGTACACACACACACACACACACACACACACACACACACACACACACACAGGAAGCCAGAAAGAAATAGCTTGTCCAAAATGTCAATCATACAAGTTTGAGAAACCATGAACTATAGTCACAGATTAAAAAGAGTTTGTAATCTAGAAAGGAAATTTGCAGAACTAATGCTTTAAGAAGAACAAAGAATAGGAATGGTGCCGGCCAAATACCAGTGCAAGTTTATTCATTCAAGTGATGCAGAGAACCCTGACTGTACAAGGCTATATGTAGGTTGGAGAGTAAGCAGAATTTTAGGGGCTCCACAATAGAAAAAAAAATGCTACGATAGGGGAAACTATACAATTTAACTTCTAAATGAGAAATATTTTTAGCATTCATCCCGGGAAGAATAGATCTCTGTGTATGTATAGATGTTATAAAACTTGCTTGACTAACTACTAACTAAAACTGCATAAAATATTTGGCACAATTTGAACACAGAAAAATAANTCATACTATTTCAAAGTTCCTGTTCAAAAGTTCTATACATTGGGANTTGTTCTGTTGAACCTGATGACATTTATTTCAGCCACAATTACACAGCTGAAAGTAAGTTACCGTTAAAAAGAATCTTAGAGATTTTTTTCTATACTTGACTGCTCTGAATAGTCCTCTCTGAAACCAAACCCAAATCATGTAACTACATACCAAAATATTGTATTTTATGNTTCCTCAACTTAAGTTCTGCAGTAAAAGTATGTGAAATGCCTGCAAAACTATTCTCATAAACCAATCTGAAAGATTTTCATGATAGGACAGTGTGGGCCTCTGGACTCTAAACTGACAGTGAGTACTCAGGTAATTTTAATGCAGGTGGACAGTTTTCAGACCACATTCTGAGAAACACATGAGTGTAATGTGCATTGGAGAGGTTATCTATGAAACAGCCAAATCTTTATTATTCTACAGTCAATAAAGAGAATAATATGGACAGGTAGCTTGAAAAAAAAAATCAGTGCTTTATCAATTTAAATTCCATTAAAATGTTTCTATTTAAAGTCTTGCANTATTTAAAGAAGCACTGAGAATTACAAGACAAAACTCTGTCTGTAATTTCTAGACAGTAGTTTATGACTACTTATCAATGTTTTTCTGCACAGCACAGTGGAGACGTGTATTTACTAAAATAAAAAAAAACAATAACTCTAATTATTTTTGTTTCTTTTCTAAATCGTTTATGTTCCATAACATCCCACAGTTTCTCTTTTGCTCAGTGGTATATTACCAATATCCAGAATGTGGCTGGCATGTACANTGAACACTCACTAAGTTATCGTCTAGGTAAATGAACGCTGACTTTGCAACTTTTCCATGAAAGAATAACTTTCATAATAGATGATATTTGGTCTATTCAAGTAGCAACAGGATTCACAAANATGCATTACTATTCAAGCTGGGCTATAAATTGGAAGGAAAGAGTGGAGGAGTTTCACTGGTCTATATTCACAGAGTATATTACATAAGGNATATAAAGAATTCATGATATACCTGGCAGGTGATATGCTCCATATGTACGAGTTTCATTTTTCCCTTTCCCAAAAGTTACATGGTTTGCACAAGATGATGTGTTAAATACATGTTTCTTGTATGGCTACCTCTACATAACAAAACTATGTAAACAAGAAATATAAACTATAACAATCACAACATTTATGAAATTAAATGTCCCAATATAGAGTAGCTAAAAAGAAAACTATGAACAAATTCATAGCATATAAAACATTTTCTTATCTGAACTATAAACAAAGCTTACTGGCTTTATATACGTCAGGTAAGTGCTTTACCATTGAGGAACATCTCTAACCCTTATTTTGGTTATTTTTTTAACCACAGAATCCCTTTAATAGGGTCACTTAATGAATACAAAATTTAAAATATCAAGGGATCAGACACTGCAAGCTTTGAGTTAACATAAATATCACTGAGACATCACAGTTTATCTTTAAAATATTTACAATTTAAATGCTTTACATGTATTATATGTATGCATTTTTCCCATCGACTTTCTTTATATGTTCATTTTATTTTCCACTAAATGATTCAAATGATCAACGAATCTGCCATTTTTCCAGACTTTTTGGCACTTACTAGTTTATTTCTTCTTCTCTCTCTAATAGGCTGTAAGTATTTGCTGGCCAAGTGAAACTTGTTGGCTTTTCAATAATCTCTAAAGATTAGAATATGGGTTCATAAAGTTAGGAAATGAAATATGATTTGAGTGAATAAGTGAATGAGTGCATCCATAAGTAAATATATATGGCTGCATATATAATNAAGATGTGACTAGTCACAAGAACTTACTTTAATTGCTTACCACTGAATACACAAACTTCTTTAACGTTTTCTTTTAGATTTATTTTATGTTTTTAAGTGTTTTGCCTTCATGTATGAATGTGTATGTACATTGTACATATGTGTACAATGCCTTCAGGGATCAGAGGATGCTGCCAGATCCTCTGAAGCTGGAGTTAAGGATGGTTGTGAGCTACTATGTAAGTGATGGGAACCAAACCCAGGTCCTCTGCAATTGTAGCAAGTGCTCTTTACCAGAGTCATCTTTCCAACTCCTTCTAATAATGTTGAAAACTAATTCAAACATACCAGTCCAAACATATTATTCTCCTCCTCAACAGTGGCTTGTTAGTTATCTTATCTCATTCAGGAATTCCAGCTCTAACAACTNGACTACATTCTAGATCACTGATCTGTTAACATCAGTAATCTAAAAGATTGCCAATTTAGATTAGCTGACAGCTTGAACATAAACAAAGAACTAAACATGCTTTGCCATACAGCAGTGGTGATGTTCAGAAAGTAAACTGAGGATTACAGTGCCAATCTATCCCATCTGTAACTTTAGCCTTGCAAATGACTATCACAGTTCTGCTACTTCCATTCAAGCCTGAGCTCTGAGCACCTTACATAGAATAAATATGAAAGTTCACTTAGATGATCTTCCTGTATGTATTCCTCTCTTTCATCTTACAAGTTTCTTTTTTTTTTCTTTTTCCGGAGTTGAGGACTGAACCCAGAGCCTTGCGCTTGCTAGGCAAGGGCTCTACCATTGAGCTAAATGCCCAACCCCTCATCTTATAAGTTTCTACCAAAAACATTTAGATCAAGTCATTTGCTTTCCCTCAAATGTGTTTTCTCCCAATTGACAAATGATAAAATGTACAGCACTCTCTCACCTGGGAAACTCATTGACAATATGGTACCTTCTGCATCATCACATGCACTAGCCACTGAACCAAGGAGTTTTAAGTATGAAACATTATACAATCATCATCACTTTAAAGATTATCACTCCCTGACAGATTCAATAACTAAAATTTGGTTACATATCCCACCCAAAATCACAAAATAGAACATAAGAGATGAGATTAAAAACAATGGGTCTATCTTGACCCAAAGTACAATCTAGAACATGACTTTCTGGAAAAAAAAAAAAAAAAAAAACTCCGTAAACAGCAGGGTGTGTTGGTGGTTCATACTTGTAATCCTAGTTCTTGGGAGACTGAGGAGGAATACTGATATGAGTCCAAGGACTTCACAGAATGTTCTAGGCTAACCTAAACTACAGGGAAAGAGCCTGTCCCATTATTGTTTTGTTTTAAAGAGAAAAAGCACACATATTGCCACATAACATACTTCTACTTCCATAAGTAAAAGGCAAGAGAACCAATTTTATTGGATATGAAGGATTTAACATGTGTCATCACATCATTCAAACTTCAAAATAGCCAGTAAAGCCAATTTTACCAATTTATTTGTTTACCAATAAAGCCAAAGCTTAGGGTCTTTAGAAGTCTTCCTAGTTTCACACACAAAAGTTATAGGCAATGCCAATATTACTTTCTTTGAAGCCATGCTCTTTCCAAGTTGATATGNCATCCCATACTTCTGTAAGTTTAACTGTTGTAGAATATTATTTTAAGATGTGTTACTTTTGTTTATGTTGCACTTGTTTAACTCTGTGAAGTTCTGTTACTGTTCCTGTCTAAAACACCTGATGGTCTAATAAAGAGCTGAATGGTCAATAGTGAGGCAGGAGAAAGAAGGTAGGGGTGGCAGGCAGANAGGAAAAATAGGAGGGGAAATTTGGGAGGAGAAGGAGTAGCCAGACAAGGAGGAGGACTCCAGGGGCCAGCCCCCCAGCTACACAGCAAGCCACGGAGAAAGCAAGATTTACGGAAGAAAGAGAACGAGAAAAGACCAGAGGCAAAAGGTAGACAGGATAATTTAAGTTAAGAAAAGCTGGCTAGAAACTAAGCCAAGTTGAGGCCGGACATTCATAAGTAATAATAAGCTTCCGTGTGTGATTTATTTGGGAGCTGGGTGGTAAGCCCCCCAAAATAGCAGAAACAAACAACAACACTTAACTTCTTCTTTTATTATTTCCCTTAAGACACTTGCTAGTAAAGATTTTCTGAAATGGCAGAAAGCGAACATTTTAGGTTATGGGGATATGTAGTTCTGTCACAATTCAGTTTTCACAATGGAGCATGAAAATAGTCTAGATAGCAATAAAAAAATGACTATGGCAATAGTCCAATAATTCTATTTACAAAAATAGGCAGCAGGGCAAGTTTGACCTATGGGGTGCCATTGTCTCAGTTTCATTCAGTTCTCTGCACCCACTCATTAATTTCATTTTCAACTTTCAGTACGTTCCTAATCCTCACTTACATTTTTTCTAACTCAATTCATCTGTAAGTGCCTATTTATTTCTATATTATGTTTCCTCAGCTTACACTTACAAATTCAAATTTTCTGTAGTTGCCTCCTATAATATAAGATTATCAATTTGGACTCAACTAGGAGCAAACAATGGTTTACATGTCTATGTTATGCTTAAGATTAGCACACACTGTATATTAAAATTTTAATGTCTAATTCATTTAACTCAAAGTCTTAACTTATTAAGACAACTTTATGACAAAACATCTCTTCTACTCACCCTGAATATTGTTATAATTAAAATATTTCCATTATTAGAACAATAAAATAATTAACTATGAGCTTACTAGAGTATGAAGTAGCATCCATCTTTCCAACTTTAACTGGAGAACCAATGCTTTTCATTTCAAGTCCAACTTCATTCCAAATTGGTTCCAGTTTTTTACAATGACCACACCAGGGTGCATAAAACTACACAAAAAAGAAAAGAAAGAAAACACACTAAAATGTTGTACCATTATGAAGCTCAATCATAATATTTAAAGAATTTATTTAAGCAATCTAATATTAATCTGTTCCAGACAAGACAGTTTTTAAGTGGCAATATAACAAAATAAAATAAAACATATGAATCTAGATCACTTACCTCTTAGGGCATACCTCAAAACTATTTTAATTGACTATCAATACCTATTTAGAATAGAAACCTGATTGATTTAAAGTCTTAAATTCTGTGCAAATGTGTCCATGTTCTACATAAAATAAAATCGCCAAATAAACATGCATGCACTATACCACATGCAACCTGTGTTCATGGAAAATANCTGTTTCTAGTACAAAAATTTAACACAGAGGTAGGTACATTTGCTGAGTTCTACTGTTTTCACTAGGAGGATTTTGGGTGATCACTGAGAGATCTGACATGGGGACAAGTTGGGTTAATTACAACCCTTCCCATTTCAGAATCATCAAACAGAGTTTACTTAGTAGGTACTCTAGTTATATGGTATTAACACAATATTTATGTATTTTTGTGAAATGAGACTTATTTTTAAATGTGATTACATGGAAATGTTCAAACATAAATAAAAGGAAGAAGAATTAAGCAGAAGATTCTCAGGCTCTATTTTCTACTCTCAACAGTAACTAACTCTGTTCTCTTGTTCCATTTTGTGGGTTATACTTTATATATGTTAAAGCAAATACCCAAATTTAATTTTGCTCAGTATTGGGATAAAAGTATGCTTGGTATTACTATATATTAATATAGATCAATCTCATAAAGAAATGAAGAAAAGGGTGAAGTTTATACTGAAATTATAACATAATCTCCTTAACATATAATCCACAACCTCATTATAAGAAATGGTCCCAGCTCCCTCCCAGAGTGACCCTACTCCCAGAATTTAATCAAAAAAAAAAAAATTCCTTTGCCAGAAGCTTGAAAGTTCTCAGGGTCATTTAAATATGAAAATCTAAATAGGGGCAGGAAGATAGCTGAGAGGGTAAAGAGCATGCCACACACTTCTAAGGACCAGAATTTGGATCACCAAAACACAAATACAACCCAGATGGGCAACATGCAACTAAGATTACATATCTTAGTCCATAGGANGAAGAGACAGGGAATCCTCAGAGCAAGACACCTAACCAAAATAGAGAAAATTTTGAGTTCCATCTGGGATCAGTGAGAGAGCCTGCCTCACATTATACAAGGTGTTGAGCAACTGAAGAAGACACAATATCAACCTCCAGCCTTCATAGGCACAAACATACACCATGCATTCACATTCATTTTCACATAAGTGAATGCACACTTGGAAATATGCATGCATACATANGACATGCACATACATGCGAGGGAAATAAAAGTAGTAATATCTGAGAAAACAAATTGGTCTCTTTGCACAGAAGAGACCAAAAATGATACTTAAATTTACATACTCACATCAACAAGCCAAATGTCATCTTTTCGATTATCTTTAAATCTAAAAACAAAAGGAAAAATAAATCTGATTTTATATTTATGTTCACAAACAACATCCCTACCAATAGTATTTATTACCGTAACTAGTATAATCTATTTAAGTATACTGAACTGATCAATACAAGGACACAGAACAAATGCTCTGAATAAAAGTTTCATATAAAATTTTTACTCAGTAACTGCTAAATCTTATCTAGTAAATATTTTAAGAATTAAAATTGAAAACCATCCAAAGAATTGAAAAACTCCAATGAAAGAAAGAGTATTTGGGGAAAACCACAAATGTAGTCTGCTTCCTTTATCTGGTATTCCACTTGGAATAAGGGGCTTCTCTATTCTGAATAAGTATTGGTTTTCACTTCTTGTCTTTACTACATTAACAATACAGCAAACGTATTTACATTATGCTTTGTTAGGTATTACACAAAACCTAGGGATAAGTTAAAATACATAGGAAGATGTGTACAGATACATGTAAATAAGTATCATACATATAATGTACTTGAGCATCCAGACTTTGTTATCTACAGAAAATCCTGGAACTAATCTCTATGAGTACTAAGGGATGACGATGTATTTCCTAACCTCTTCTCTTCTGTATTCCATTTTAAATCCATGCGAGAAATTAATGTAGTGGCCCAAGGTTATTCTTAGAAAAGTCTGCTTACAAGATTGGCTCCTTGTTCGTATTAAGAGCATGGATTTTAGAAGAAGTCCCATCATTTCCTGGTAAAGAATGCAGTTCTCATAAAATATTTGTGAAAAGCAACAAATCCAGAATTGCTGTACTGGGATCAAAGGTCTGAGATNNATATTCCAGGCTATAATAAACTTGAAAATACCATCAGCTAGTTAGGCTTGTCCTTTAACTGTGTGTCTTAACACTCACCTAGTCCTGTGGATGTGTGTGACACAGCATAGGATTAATTGTATTCCCCTGAAATGAGCCCAACAAGTATGGGCTAATTCAAAACTTCAGGACCACCATCAAATGCAATGCTTTTAGACAAGCTCAACAGGAAGCAAAATGGCACACATGAGCTAGACAGAGTGGGTCAAGTCAGNACAAAGCATGAGGATGATTAAGCAAACTCAATGACACATCACTGGCAGTCAGGTCCAGGTAAGACAACACAATGGGTCCAACATGTTCCATCTGGTGAGAATGGCATGACTTTGGGCTTCAGCAATTTCCCTAGGAGGTATCTTCACCAGGATATGACAAATGGGACTTTTTTTTTTCATACTGTTTTGGTGCTTTTTCACAATTGAATTCCCTGCTCAGTCTGGAATCATGTCTGAAGTTTGTGGGTCTGAGTGACAACATCTGCTGGCACTACTACAAGATACATTTTAGTTTCCTCATTCAGCCAACAAGTAAGGTACTCTATCAGTAACATTCCCCAATGGAAGAGCCTTTCAGGTGAGCATCCACATTTCATTACTAGAAATGAAACTCTCCTTACACAGTTACTTTTATTAGAGCAGTGTGAAAAGGTGGCTGATAGTGACATACCCCACAAGACACCATTGAGTTAAATAAAGCTATTTTCTTGTTATCAAAGAGTTTTCCTCAAAAATCAGTTTCTATAAACAATCTTCAAACACACTGCCAAGGCCCATTACTATGACTAGGACCCATGGGATGTTCATACTTTTTGCTAATTCATCAGAATACCTGTATTCAAATGATCACATTACTCACTACAGCAATTCGATCACACAGTCAGGTGGCAAGGTGGTTGATGTGGACAAGAAACAAAATTGAAATTAATTGTCTGCAGAAATTGTTCAGTGAGTAAGAGAGTTTGTTGTGCAAGCAGGAAGACCTGGGTTTAGATTCTAGCACCCACAACAAAGTTAACACCATGCCTGCAATTTCAGTTTACAGGGGCAGAAACAGGAAGAGTTCTGGNGCTTGCTAGATACTGGCCAGCACTAGGTTCAGTGAAAGATCCTGTCTCAANNGAGTAAGATATAAAGCAGTAAAGCAGGACTTCCAGAGTGATGGTCTGTCCTCTGTACATGCATGCAAAGGTTGTGCTCACACATGTGCACANACACTACAAACTACAAACAAATACCTACATACANACCACACACAAAAAAAGAACACTGGAAGTAACAAGTACTGTTAAGTGAAAGATATGAGAAAAAAAGGATGGTAACTCCTTGGATGGGTGTTGTTTGTTTCTGTTATGAAAACAGTACCATACAAATATCAGGCAGATGTAGCACATACAGACANAGAAATTCATCTCATTGATAAGGAGCACAGAAGAAAAGACTTCTGTCTCTCTGTAAGAGGGAAAGTGACTGAATTAAAGACCTCAGTAAGAACATTTTAGTAGCAAAGTATATGAAAAAGGTGAAGCCACCAATAATGATCCAACAAGCAGGCTGGGAGTGCTGGTATATTTATGAGCTTGGTTGGCAAGAGAGGCCCGAGTCCTTAACTACAAGTCCCTCTAGAGACTGGTTGTACATCAAATCTGGTATGGGAAAGGCACCCATGTGGCCTGCCAGGGAAAAGACTGTTATCACCTGCAGTCAAGGCAGAAAGATTGACCTTGAATTTTGCAATAAAGTTAGACTTCTCACCTATTGTGAACGAGGTATTGTGAATAAACCTGTTATACTACAGATTAAGCACTGAATTCCAGCACTTACTATGTATGACTAAAACAAAATAAAGAAACAATATTGAAACATTTGCTGGTTTTTCACCTTATAACTATTAGCAAAACTCTCTGGTGCACTCCTCCATTTTGCATGCAAATAGCACTTAACTGAAACAAATTTAGCAACATGTTAACATCGGTCACCACTGCACCTATTATTAAAAAATTAGATTCCTGTGCAGATATGTGGATGGCATCTGAGTTAAATGATATTAAATAGCATTTAATAGTATTTTACCTGTCTCTTATACACATCTAGATGTGTATAAGAGACAGTATGTATACTCACGATTCATTTAGATCTTCTACAAATCCTTTACAGACAGCCAGGTCAAGTAAAATAACTGAAAAGGACAAAATGTAGAAGATAATGATTTATCACTTTGTTTTTACCTTAAGTCTAAACTACCTATAAAATGGTAGATTTTTTTTTTTTTTACTATTTATCAAAAAACTCACCAGTGATCCATTGCACGGTGTTAAGTGACACAAAAGCAAAAGTAGTTTACCTACTCAGTAAAATTTACAATGCATGCAATCATATTGCAAAGGGCAAGCACTATGCAGGTGAGTACACAATACATAGTTGCTTGTTCTACATATTTCCACTCTCGTTTTATTTTTCCTTTTCACTAACCTAATTTTCTGGCCTAGAGATAAAAATAATTTTCTTTTTCNTCTAGTAGCATTTATCCCCTCGGTACAAAGTCCAAATGCAATTCCCAAAAATAGGCAGAACAAGACAAAACTGGGCTCCATCTCTAACACTTACTACAGGGCAGTGCCTGGCTCACAGAGGGTTCTAAATTGATGGCTGAGTCAGGGGTGAACCACAGAGAACCACATACTCTATGCTGACAGCTTAAAAGACACTGGGTCTCTCTTCACAACACAGTTTTGGCTATCTGACCAGGATCTGCCCTTGGGTGTCATCCCTTTCTTAGTTTGTGAAAGAACAAGACTCAGAACCTACCCCAAGTTGGGGCTCAACATCCTTATCAGTCTATTAGTGGAGTCAAGGAAACTTCCTGATGGCAGAGGGTAGCAGTACCCTTTTGGCATCTGACCGCAGAGTTCCGCTGAGGAAGCCCGGCCCACCGAGGATTAATGAGTATCCAAGGGACCCTGCGGCGCTGCCCTAACCCAGCTCCGCACCATCCCCAGCACAACCTCCCACCGTTCCCCACCGCTCCGCTCGCTCCTCACCAGCAGCGCAGAGCGGGAGGGTAGCCCAGCTCCTCCGCCCCGCAGCCCTGGCCATGGAGGGTGGCATGGATCCTGCCATGAGCGCGAGCACAGACATAGAAACACCAGCGCCAGGCGCCCGCCTGCCGGAAAGGGAAGCGAAGACGACCCCGCACGCAGGAGAGCTCCAAGCCGAGCCCGGGCGGGGCGGGGTGGAGTGGCCTCCCTGAGGCCCCGGGTAGTCAAGCGGTTGTAGCTTCTGAGCATGCGCGGGATGCGACGCATGCGCCCGAGAAGTACGCATGCGCATTGGGTTCCCACGGAGCCTTCGCGCCCTCAGAGCTCAGAAGAGGATGGATGGGAATTCGTGCCGGGTTCTTCCTGTGACAGCGCGAGTGTGCCATGGGACTCTTCCCGGAATGCACGTATGACATTGTCGGGTGGATTTAGTACTGGAGGTGAGGTAGGGTCCGACATGCACTGCGAGTTTGAGTTTTGTCACGTTTTAAGTCCAGGGAACGCTCTTGTATACTGTGATAGTACACAAATAAGTGGGAAATAGTGCTTTAAAATAAAAGACTGGATTGCTGAGCTCTGACACCTTCTGTGTTAAAATCTATTTAGAATATTATAAATTGGTTCATAACTATTCCATTATGGATGTGAGAACTATCAACAGTTAATGGTTGCTCGGATGGGATGTGTGACATTTTCTTAAGTGGTAGGTTGCCATGCTCAGGCAAGCTGCGACAAGACAATGAAACTCAGTGCATCATACCCACCCACCCCCCACCCCCCGGAAAGGACACGCAGGTCTTCAAGAAAAGTTTCCATACGACGGGGACGATAGAATCATGAAAATTACTCGTTCATCATAAACGTTTGAAAATGTGAAAGAATAAAAATAAGAGAATTGCTTCTTCTGAAACTTAAAAAAAAAGAGGTTAATTATATTATCTTGGTTATGTTTTTACTGTTTCCTGATTATTTGTGGACTGAAATCCTTACTAGAGAATGTTTGTGTTGTAGCCTACATCCTTTCCTACAACACAATGATTTATAAAAACAATTCACTTTTTATAAGTCGGTCCCTGGGGCAGTTACTACATCTGAGTTAGATGAGATGTCTTAAATAGGAATGAGGTACCAGAGGATTTGGATTAAACCAGTTCTTAGAATTTATATTATGAAAACAGAGCATTCGAAGGCAGAGGAGTAGAAGAGGNAGAAAGGGATAAGAAACACATACTTAGCAGAAAAGCATATAAGAAATGTTTGTAGTAGGACTGATTGTAAATGTCTAAAAGTAGAATACATGTGTTGTTTTCCTATAGTAAAATACTATATATAGNAATAAGAAATGATTGAGACAGGCAGGGTAAGCCCATGCTTGTAATTCCAGTGCCCAAGAGGCTGAGCAAGGAAGGCCGCTATGAATTCAAGGTTAGCCTGGCTACACTGCAGGACCCTGTTCCAAAAACTAAGAAACAAATACATACAAAACAAAAACAATGAGTTAACTTTTATGAATTTATTGGATGTATACCATAAATGTTGAGCAAGAGAAGTCAAATAAAAAGATGGTACTTGCTCTATTGCTTTCACAATCTCAGAAATAACCAAGAGCTTAACTTAATGCTTTCTGCACTATCATGAGGACCAGAGTTGAAATACCAACATCCACCATGTAACAAGCTCTGTGNTCCCTGAATGCCTGTAACCAGTCCCCACCCCCACATCTTTAAANAAGTTAACCAAGAGTATTCAGGGGTACAGATACATATTTTGTTGATCTGGTATTACTTATAAAGATGTGTCCACCTTGTGAAAATGAATTTAAATTTCATTGTTAGGTTTTAAAATGTTTGAAACTAAAAATTAAGCAAAAACCTATGTTTGTTTTTAGTGGAAAGATAAAATATGAAGCATTGCTTCTCAAATTTTATAAACACGAGTTACCTTTGTTCAGTTTATATGAGAAATGCCCCTCACAGGCTAATGTATTTGGACAGTTATTCCTTAGCTGGTAAGTTTTAAAAGTTGGACATGGCTGGCTGATAAGGATTAGGATAAGGACTTCCATGTTTCCATCCNCCTGAGCTCTCTGCTTTCTCATTGCCAATGTAATCAGTTNCCCTATACCTGCCTCTGCCTGAGCACCTTGTATAGTACAATATAGTCATGTTGTACTATACGATCTCTAACCATTAAAAAAAATAAATTCAGTTGCCTTTTTCAAGTATTTTTTCTCAGCTATGAGAAAAGAAAAGTAACTAATACAACTATATATGTAGCAGAAATTAATAGAATGAACAACTTTATAAATTGATATTGAAAATAAAGAGAAAACATTCAAAAATGAAATTGATTTTAGAATTAGCCTTTAGAAAAATTGATCTAGATTTGAAATCATTCTATAAAGAAAGCAGTAGATTCAATTTGTAAAATGTGCTGATCTATTATCTATTTTTATTTAAAAAAAATCAGTTATTACTGATAATTTTCCAGAAAAACAAAACCAGTAGGAAAAGATTTATTGGGGGTGGTTCACAAGATAAACAAATCCCATGATCTGAAGGTGTAAACCAGTGGTATAATTCTGAAGCCTAAGAACTCAGGGCAAACACAGCAACAGATGAATGTTCCAACACATTGTGGATTGCATTCCCATCACCTTTTTGTTCTATCAAAGATGAATGTGAGTGATGCCCACCCACACTGAAGAAAACTGCCTACTTTCCTAAGTTTCTTATTCAGTCAATAAATCCTTTCAGAAACATTTTCATAGACACACTCAGAATAACATTTTAATGACCTGTCTGAAAATGCTTTAATGCAGCAATTTAGTACATGAAAGTAGCTATCAAATTGTTGTTTCAAACTTCCCAAGAATAGGAGCAATAGAGAACATTCACCAATTCATACAACAAGGCCAAAAGAAAGTTAAGGCAAATGTGAGAAAGAAAGTTATACAAATATTTCACTTAAGAGCAGAATAGAAAAGATGTTCTTAAGGAAAGGCCATAAGCTCATATATTTGAATGTTTGGTCCCCAGTTGGTGGAATTGTTTGGGAAGGATTAGGAGGTATGGCGTGTTGGAGGAGGTATGTCACTAGGGGTAGGCTTTGAGGATTCAAAAGCCCATACCATTCCAGTTAGCCCTCTTTCTGCATCATGCTCGTAGTTCAGATGTGAGTTCTTAGCTGCTGCTATAGCATCATGTCTGCCTGCCTGCTGCCATGCCACTGTTATGAGCATGGACTCACCTTCTGAAACTCTAAGCCCCCATTAAACATTTTCTTCTATAAATTGTTTTGGTCATGGTGTCTCTTTATAGTGATATAAAAGTAACTAAGACACAGAGAGACTACAACTGATCAAGATGCAGAGAAGGAGAGACTATGCAATCCTCATCCCTAATGGGACATTTATATCCCACCTCTTCTTCCAGTCCTCAAGGGTCATAACAGAAGTTGGGGAGGAAATACTGTAAGATCAAAAGGTTGAAGATAAACACAAGTAAACAATGTTTCCCAAACAGGACAGTTTTACTATGAAGTCACAGATGTTGTAACAGCATGCACAAAACCTCTACAAACTTATTCCTGAGAAAATTCCAACATGGAGAGGAGAGGTAAGCATGATGTCCCACCCCTAGCNGAGGAGATATTGGGAACTGATAGCTGCTTGTAAAGGGAGAGTCAGTTTTCTTTAAGGTTGTGACTCCTTGTAGGCCAATCATGCTCTAGTGGATGGCCACACACCCTAGAGTATATGTGCAACAGAAATTGGACTTGATGGGTTTTAAAGAAATGACACCAAGCTATGAGAATAGGGAGGTAGTGTGGATCTTGGAGGAGTTTGAAGGATTATGTTGTGTCCTGTGCTACTTGGGTTCTGTAACCCTGGCCAGGGTCAGCAAAGGAATGAAAAAAAAAGGACAAACACAAACACACATGCAGTGAAGCTGGGATTAGGTCAGTGATCTCTAAGTTCATTAAGTACAGCACAAGTGGAGGGGTTAGCTAGTCTTGATAGGATGTTTCTGTATACTGACAGTCTCAGGTTATAAACATCCAGAAGAAGCTTCAGTTGCTGGTCTTTGCACACACTGATCAATCATTCTTAATCACTCCTGAGGGAAGTGTTGCTATCCCTCTCAAGCCTGGCCCATATGGGTAACAGCTTTGACAATTGTTTTTGTTTGTTTGTTTGTTTTTTTTTTCGAGACAGGGTTTCTCTGTGTAGCTTTGCGCCTTTCCTAGAACTCACTTGGTAGCCCGGGCTGGCCTCAAACTCACAGAGATCTGCCTGCCTCTGCCTCCCGAGTGCTGGGATTAAAGGCGTGCGCCACCACCGCCCGGCCCAGCTTTGACAATTTTGATGGGTCTATTGGTCTTGGAGCCCTCAACGGGCTGGACTCATGTCAAGTCACACATTTCCTCAGGACTTCACTCACTCAAGGCTTCCTTAGCTCCCTAAAGGAGGGCCTGAATATGATCAAAATACATTGTATGAAATTCTCAAGGAATTAATATAAAGAGAAAAGATAATGCTAATAAACTAAATAACAGTGAAATGTTGGTGTAGTGATGGTTGCCAGGCTATGTGGTTTGGAATAGTACATATTTTGAAGTCTGCTACAGATAAGAAACTTTTTACTTCAAGAATTCCAGGAGCTAGAGGAAAGTGCAAGCTTATGTCAAGTTTATGAAAAATACAGTTGCTCCTTTCAGCACTGACATAAGTTAAGTTCATTTCAGACTCTCCTTCAGTTGAGCCTAATTTAGCAGTGTGAAAATTGGAAGCAAGTTAATTCAGTTTTAAGTTGCTGCTTGCAGAATTAGCAAGAGTCAAAGCAAGTTCATGCTGTCTTTGGTTGAGCCTTGCAGTCTCCAACTCTCAAATAGAATCCCAACCAAAGAGACCTGGACATCTTTTGAAGAGGCAGCTAACACTATCAGTTACACTGCAATGCAGACCATCCACAAGTTGAGAAGTTGCCAATGAAAGNCATGAAAGGATTATTCTATTGAAGGCATTTTGCAAAAATGCTATAGATATTGTGTTCATGAACCTCTGCTAAAATAACTCCTGAGAAGTTTACATAAGTAATTTATATCTAAGTTGAACTCTAGTAAGTTAGTGAATGGGTAACCGTGTACTACCCTGTGTTCTTCATTGGTTGCTATCTTTGTGGTTTGTCCAAGGAAAAGTCCAATATACAAGGATGACTGACCCATGCTGCTTTCATTGTTATTCAAATTGTCTATTGAATTCAAAAAATTCCTNCCATGCAGAATGTACTGGATTGACAGTATGACAGTGAAATAAATCTCTGTAGCATGCCCCTCAGGGCAATGATGGATTTTTGGATAAAATAACCCATCAATTCTGATCGCACATAATTTTGTTCTTTTAATTAGAAGAAGGCACAGGAAATAGTTTTGAATTTTATTTCAGATTCCATATCAGATTTCAAGATAATGAAAAAGTTATGGTTTCAGAAGGAAGAGGAAGATCAAAAAGAAAAGCAAAAGGAAGAGGAAGAGCTGGGAAGAATTAAATTGCAAGAATTTAGGATGGAATGTTGTGGAAATTTTTACTTCAAGTAGCACACAAAAGAAGAAATTGGCAGATTACCCACCAAAACCTTGAAGAGGCAATCTTATACAAAGTTAATGAAACATTATAGCATCCNTTCAACTTTCCAGCATGTAAAAAAAATCCCTAAATCGAGATCTTAACTTGCCCAATATTAGAAGAATTTCAGAAAGAGAAAAGTTTGTATTGAACTTCCAATGTGGAATTCTTAAATAATTCTATTTAGTACTTAAATGATTCTATTTAGTACTAAGGCTAAAAGCACTATTTGTTTTCTGTTGGTGAAATTTAAACAGCATACATCTGTGAGTTCCAAGTTCTACAGATTAGAAAGCCAAAGAAACAAGCTAGGCCTGTGGGTTCACAGAAACAAAATCAGGGTGTAAGAAGAAACCCTGCTTCTTCCAGGAGGCTCCACAAAATAATGTGCTTCCATACTTATCTAGGTTGCCAGTGAAGTTCTCTTCCCTGAGGGTGTAGGACTGAGGGCCTTGCTTCTTTAATGGCTGTTAGAGGGTAATAGTTCTCAGCTTCTAGAGACACATTCACCAACTTCCTCCTGCTTTCCTGAGCCAGCAACAGCAGTCCAAGTTCTACTTTACTCCTCTCTGCCTTTTCCCTTTAGCAGCAATATTCTGATGCTTNTTCCTGCCTCTTCTGTTTTTAAGGACTTATATGGTTACATGGCCTATCTGAATAGAATTTAGATCTAAAATATAAATGCAGTCAGACTAAGATGTAGCCAGAAGTTTTCTCTGGTCCCTCCTGGCCCTGAGGTCCCTTGTTTCTTTGGTCCCTCCCCTGGATCCCGCAGCCATTTATAAAATAATCACTCAGAGGCTTAATATTATTTACAAACTCTATGGTCTATGGCAGGCCTCTTGCCAGCTAGCTTTTATATCTTAAATTAACCCATTTCTATTAATCTATGCTTTGCCATGTGTTCCGTNGCTTTACCAGTCTGCTGGCATGTTGCTACTTGGGTGGCAGGCTGGCGTCTCTCCAGACTCTGCCTTTTTCTTTCCTGTGTTTCTCCTTGAGTTTCCCGCTTGCCTCTAAGCTTCCTTGTCATAGGCCAAAGCAGCTTATTTATTANCCAATGGGAACAACATATATTCACAGTGTACAGTAAGACATCCCCCAACACTAAGTCTTTTGGATATTTAATACTGAATTCTAAGTAGGCTCTTGAGTGCATGTTTCTGAAAAGATTCTAGGCTGTCATTACAATATGCAAGATTCCTGTATATTTAAAACATATGAAAATTTAAAAATATCACTATTTTCTTTTCAGTAATTTTTAAATACTTATTTCTAGGTCACTCTGGACTTGAAGCTGCTAATCAAAATTTGAGAGGGATCCTAGGGAAATAACTTAGATTATTATCCATAGTTCTGAAGAAATACTTTGAGCCTTACTTCTTGTATTTTGTTTTCATAATTTCTACAGTAGGCTGTCTCACTCTCATGTCTTCATTGTCTCTACACATATAATTTTGCAAGTTTATGCAAATCAAGTAGCTGGTTAGCACTTTACTGATCAACAATGCTAAAAAATCTATGATTTTTTTCTTCTGAATGTTAAGAACTTATAAACATACAATAGGTCATTCATATTCTTGAAAGTTTAAGTTCACACTGGTTTAAAAATGATAGCTGATTGTAACTGTCTTACACATTTCATCTGGATAGAAAGCACAGTGATGGGGTAATTCTGTTGAGTCACACAATATATATCATCTAAGTGATACATAAAATGCTGAGTGACACTGTGTTCTTTATTGGTGGAATAAATGTGTGGACATACCACAAAGACTGAGTGATAAGATTTCCTGGGAAATGTTCTGATCTCCTTAGCTTCTTCAATATTTATTTTTTTTTCACATCATGGACTCAGAACCACAGGAAATTCAATATATTTGTGTTATCCACAAACACCATTGCATGTGTGATGCCCATATTATCACAGTCCAAGCCCTATAATTTGTTTTCCATGTTCTCTCTTACTTTAATTCCATTAACTCTTTAAAGAAAACCTTGGCTTCTTAATAAGAACTAACATATTTCCTTAGATTATTTTTTCATTGATCTAGACTTTCCAAAAATCTTGAGCTCCTTTTCTTAGAAAATTGATTTTAGGANCTATGCATGTGAGTTCCCTTTGTAAATTAGGTTGGGCCATTTAAAATGTCATTTAATCTAGATTATTGCAGTGGACATGGAGATGAACAATTATATTATTTACATTAGTAACCATTCATTCCTGTAATGATTACATATTACATAGTGGGTATATAGTCTGCTACAGAATAAAGCTAATTCAGGTATGTGCTAATTGTTAAATAGATTTGGAGGGATGCTTTTCATATCCTCTTCAAATTTTGAAACCTCAGTACATTCAATAAAAGCATAGACTTTATGAAAATCAGTACTCTTTCCAAGAAAACTTTTATACTATAAAACTGTGATTATATCTAATATTAAAGAAAAGTAAATATTTCCAGATGCCTTAGAATCAACTAAATACTTCTCAAAAAATAAAAGTAACTTTCAGTTTCTCAGTCACCTGGTTTTACTANTCTAAGATATTCACTTTTAAATAGTCATTAAAGTTTTCTACTTTCACTTTCCTAGGCACAATGAAATATTTCATTTTTCCTGATTCTCCTAAGGTGTATGGGTCTTTGGGATGAACTTTTTGTCAATAATTGTAAACAAGACACAAAAATCAGTTGTAGGGTAGGATAATCATGAACCAGTGTGTGTTTCCTATAAATGCCCCTCCCTTTTCAAGGAGAAAAGGGTTAAATTGAGAGTTAAATTGCAAATGGTGAAGGTACAAGAAGGAGTTACCCTCTATGTCCTTCTTGTACCAACTGAGGGAACAATTCACAAAAAGTCCACCTGAGCTATTTAGTATTGAATTATTCCTTTACACTTTGGCATTGTTTTCAACATGGCTTTATGTAAAGAATGAGGTGAGGTGTAGAACTTCTCTCCATGGAGGTTTGACACATATTCAGAGAGGCCAGGGCCTTCTCTGGGCTGGTTCTCCTGAGAGAGCTAGGACTTCTCCATTCTGAGAACCGATATGTTCCAGTTTCCAGTTTCCAGGGTCTCCCAAGGCTGTGAAAGGCAGCCCACTGAAGAGGTTCACATTGAGCCTGGTGATAAACGTAGAGCAGACCTTGGATTTGTAGGGTCTACCCAGGGATGCTCCTCCATCCCAACCCAGGCTCTATCTGAGGCTGCACTTCAGACAGCACTGCAGATGGTTACTTGGGCCCAGGCCTAGACTTCCTGCTGGCAACAATAGGTGATAGGGGGGATCAGTGAAACTTCACTGAGATCTACAAAGCACACAGTGTAAGGCCTCAATTATCCTCCAACTCCCAGATTCAAGGAGGCTGCAAACAGTCACCCAAGGGGATATTTGCCTGAGTTTTAGCTGGCTTCTCCTCTTCCCCACCAGAATATATTGTCATGTCACTTCCCAGTGGGACATATGAATAAACCCTGTCATTTGTAATGCTGAGGAGATTAAGAATAAGACACAATTAAGGTTACTAAACAAGTGTTTTCTGAATCCTGTCTCAAGCAGACAGAGCTCTGTTTATCCTGCTCCCTCTACCCAAACCAGAGAATCCTAGAACCTGGACACAGTCAGCTTGGATGCTAGGGTTTATGTCAGACAGGAGATGTAGGCCCTGAAACTAAGGCATGAGACCTGAGAAACTTTTTCAATTTGATGCCATCTTAGTTATTCAAATGTGAACATCCATAAAATGAGATAACTAATTTCAATGAAATATACTGATTCCTAAAAGATATCTTGATCTCTATCTGTGTACCAAACAGCACCAATGGGATATTGTAAGTATCGTGTGTTTGGGATATTTTTAGTACTTCTATGGAGGATCCCACAAATGGCACAAGTAATAGTAACTATATCTTGAAATCTTATTCTTCTACAAGGGTGTTTGGCATTTCTCAAAGGCTTTTTTACCAAGTGACATTCAAGTTATTTCTGTTATAACCCTCACTGACCACAGATAATATGGCATCATCTCCATCTAAAGTTTTCTCTTAAATTTCAGGGTATCATGTATGGTGGTTTGAATAGGTATGGCCCCAATTGAATGCTTGGTCCATAGGAGTGGTACTATTAGGTGGTATGGCCTTGTTGAAGTAGGTGTGACCTTGTTGGAGGAAGTGCATCACTGTGTGTAGTAGGACAGGCCTATAGAGTCGAGGAAATTGGCTCAGACCAGTTGCAAAGGCATGNNCATAACGTACTACTTAAGAGCCAACCTGGAGTCTGCCTTAAGGCCTAGCAACCGTCACTGTCAGAGTTCCTGATCAATGTCAAAGTCCCTGATCATGCCCAGTCAATGAGGGACAACCACACAGACTGGGTGCTGGGAGGAGGGTATATAAGGCCTTCCCTGTTATTGAATAAAGAAGCTTGTTATTTGCCTTCAACTGACTTCTGGTGTCTGTGTCATTGACGCCACACTTTCTCACCCCCTCCCCCAGGGAGCTGTTAGGATCCAACTACAACTGTGGGGTCTTATATGCTCAAGTTACACCCGTGTGGTACACAGTCTCCTTCTGCTGCCTGTGGATCAAGATGTAGAACTCTCAGCTCCTTCTCTAGCACCATGTTTTCCTGCATGCTGCCATGTTTCCTGCCATAATGATAATGGACTAAACCTCTGAACTGTAAGCCAGCCCCAATTAATTGTTTTCCTTTATAAGACTTGCCTTGGTGTTGTTTGAATCTTAGATGGTCTTTAATAAAAAACCCAGAGCCAGATATTGGGGTGAAAGCTGAAAGATCAGAGAAGCAGAGCAAGCCAGCCACAAATTCTTACCTCCAGGAAATCCTCAGTCCTAAGAGTATGAGTTCCTGTTTCCTCACACCTTATATACGTTTCTGTGTCCTACCATATTACTTCCTGGGATTAAAGGCGTGTGTCACCANTGCCTGGTTCTATTTCTCTCATGTAGCCCAGTGTGGCCCTGAACTCATAGACATCCAGACAGATCTCTGCCTCTCGAGTGATAGGATTAAAGGTGTGTGCCACCACTACCTGACCTCTATGTCTAATTTAGTGACTGGCTCTGTCCTCTGATCCCCAGGTAAGCTTTATTGGGGTACACAATATATCACCACACCTTGGTCATGGTGTCTCTTCACAGCAATAGAAACCCTAACTAAGACATCATAGTTCCCACGACTGTAGATATAAATCTGTATTTTGAATCATCTTTGCCATGTCAATTACAAGGTTCTAGATCAGGCCTTGCCAGTTGAATAACACATGATGGCATGGGGCTGTCCTTTTGATTATTGACCATAACCCTCTTACAGATTGAATAAAGAATGTAGGGACAGAAATAAGGCATGCAATTTATAAAAACAACTATAGAGGAAGGATGTAAGAACTGAGAGAAAGGTGTAGAGGGCCAGAGAGAACNACAGGCTCAACATACCCTGTTTGTGATCCTTACGNGAATTCCCAAGTGTTGTTATACTTAAGTAACTCAACATGGCATCAAAGCCAGCAGGTGATCTCATACAGGGCAAGAGACAAGGAGAGATACAAACTCTGTCTTTGTGCTGGAATTTAAGAACACAACTCTAGAATTTACAGTAAGTGTGGTTTATTAAGAACCATGGAGAGAAAAAAGAAAAAGAAGAGGGGAGAAATATGAATCACATCTTTAGTATCTCAAAATTACAACTCTTTTTTAAAAAACACCTGTGACAATTTACTTGTGGTCATTGGGAGCTAATAGGGTGGGAGATGTTATTGTGATAGTTAGCAAAAGAAAGGAAGGGCAATTTTAGTTGCAGAAGTTTGAAAATATTAAAAAGAACCCTGTAAAAAAGGCATGGAAACATGATTTTGAGTGTAAGAGTGCTTTTCTAGTAAAACATTGAAGATGCTGTGTGGAGGAAATTATCCTATTTAAAACACTCACCACCACCAAATTTAGAGTCTGTGTTCATGATAGTTTGCCTTCACCGAATCTCTATACTTTGGAAACAAAACACATTTGAATTGGGCACATGGCACAGGTTACAAAAAGAACACTTATAACTTCAATTGTAGTGAGTTGGCAACCCTTCCTTATAGATAAAAGTGTGCTGGCTGGTTTTATGTGTGAACTTGACACAAGCTAGACACATAAGAGAGGAAGGAGCCTCAGTTGAGGAAATGCCTCCATGATACACAGTTTTAAAGCATTTTCTCAATTAGTCNTCAATGGGGAAGNGCCCAGCCCATGGTGGGTAGTGCCATCCCTGGGGTGGTGATCCTGGGTTCTAAAAGAAAGAAAGCTGAGCAAGCCAGGGGATGAAATCAAGCCAATAAGCAGCACCCCTCTATGGCCTCTGCATCAGCTCCTGCCTCCACAATCCTGCCCTGTTTGAGTTCCTGTCCTTGACTTCCTTCATTGATAAACAGCAATGTGGAAGTATAAACCAAATAAACCCTTTCTTNCCCAATTTGCTATTTGGTCATGGTGTTTNGGGGCAGCACTAGAAACCATAAGACAATAAGTTAACTGAACTGTAGGAAATTAAAAACCACCAAAAATGGCCTCCAATGAGAATTTACCTAAGAGGCCTTTCATCCACTATTATAGAGGAATGTATACAGGAGAATTTAAACTGGNTCACATGGATATTCTGTGTTTACATTGTGATGATTTTTGCTAAAACCTTTCTATAAAAACTAAGTTTGAAGTCTAGAAGTACCTATTCTTTTGTTAGTACCTATAATGGTGATGTGTCAGAATTACATGTTTCAGCATCAATGGTTCTAACAAAAGGCCTCTATCTT
>LZPO01097802.1:32566-43812 GCA_001675575.1 Neotoma lepida
GAGCTATGGAGCTTGGGAATCCTATGTCTGGCTTTAATAACAGTCCTGGTGACAACAAACCACATGAGGCCGGCACAGGCAGACTGCTCTGTCAGGTAATAGTGGCTCCTCCTGCTTAGACTAAGGGTTTCCTGTGAGGTCTTTGTGGCCTTTAGTGCAGAGCTGAGTGGGCAATGCGGGGTGCATTTTCAGTAGTGAGAAGGCATGGATGCCTGACAAAGAGTGAGAAATGGTAGAAAATTGCTCTAANANTAAGGCTTCAAAAGAGTCCAGGAAATACACTGGGGAGGCTGTGTGAATATGGTACCCCAGATGAGGCAGATATTNTGCCTTTTGCTGGCTCCTATTCTTGGGAGTTTGGGTGTAAGACAAATTGCTAAATGGTCTTACTAATAAAAACCCAGAGCTAGATATTGGGGTAAAAACTGAGAGATCNGAAAAGCAGAAAGAAGCCAGCCACATTCTTACCACTTGGAAATCCTCAGCCAAACANACCCTCTTNCTGTATACTCATGCCTNTATGCCTTTCTGTTCTGCATCTCACTTCCTCTCTCTGCCCNGNTNNATCACTTCCTGTCTGTCTGTGCAGACCTCCAGACCTCTATGGTTAGTGCTGGGATTAAAGGCATGTGTCACCATGCCTNGCTCTGTTCCCCAGTGTGGCCTTGAACTCACAGNGATCCGGATGGATCTCTGCCTCCTGAATGCTAGGATAAAAGGTGTGTGCTACCATTGTCTGACTTCTATATTTACTATAGTGGCTGNTTTTTTTCCTNTGATCNTCAGATAAGCTTTATTGGCGTGCACAAAGAAAATATCACCATATCTGGGTGTCCCTGGGTCTCAGTTACCTCTTCTGTAAGATAGGGATAGAGATAATGCTTACTCCATGGAGTAGTGAAGGCTAAATAAGTGAAGACATACTTGTAAAACCTTTGGGTGCTTCTTGGTACACAGGCAGTGTTTATGAAAGGTTAAGCATTAGAACAGTACAGACAGTGTGGGTGCTGGGATTCCAGGTGGGTACCACACTCCCGGATTGAAGATGCTCTTGATGCTGACTCTGACAGTGACCAGGTTAATGTCTCTCTGAGTCTCATTTTTCTTACCCATGACAAGATGTAGCCTAGGCAGCCTCNTTTTTCCCTACCAGTGCCATCTAAGACCTTGACCTGACACTCTAGGTAGAGTTGATAGAAATCTACTTGGTTGTAAATTATCCTGCATGCACCCTGTGCCCTAAATGCTACCCTTAGGGATTTAAGCCTTAGAGTCATGCATATTCATTACCCTTCTGATCCCATATACAGAATAAGTAGATCCCTAGGGTGATTGATAGGTATTAAGTCAGTAATGTATGGGGGTAAATTAATTCCTCCCCACATAAATAGAGCCTGGGTGATACAAGGGCATTTTGTATAAGAATGGGACAAATGTGAGGGTAATGGGAGATGGGAGGGTTCTTGATCTAAAGTCCTAGTATGTACTTTTGTCTAGGATAAGCCTTGCTCTCATGACTTTTGTAATAGACTCTGTAAATAAAAACAATGGTAGCATGAAGGATCTGTGTTAGAGACAAGGGAAAAAAATGAAAATTGCCCAATATGAAGAGAACAGAGACCAACCTTGGGAAGCTGAGGGAGGTTGGGGCCAGNTGTTGCATTGAAGAACTTCCTAGGGTTCTTTTAACCCTTCTGTTGCAGAGGGATATCCGCCTACCCCTGCTGGAGTGAGTATCTGCATAGCCCTGCAGATCCTGTCTGTATGTAAGTAGTTCTGCAGCTTCCTGAGCAAGAGCTTAATTGGCCTTCCCCAGCAAGCTCAGGGAAGGGCAACTTTATGTAGTGACTGAATGNATGAGGCACTCCCTGCCGGGCACTGCAAATTGAGTTCAGAGCGTTTGAAAGAATCATCAGGCAGAGATCGGGTGACTCAGATGACACAATCTTGTCATGTAAGCTGGGGGCTGAGGATTCTGCATCTGGTCTAGGGGTGGGAGAGAGGGGAGTAGGTGGGANAAAAACGGACAAGAATACAGGAATTCCAATGGGTAATAACCTGTGTGCCATCACCCAGCCCAACACAAGAGATCGGGGTTGGAGTCACACCTCAGGGTCACGATTCAGTGGTCAAAGAAAGAAGTCAAACAAGAAACAATATTCTTGTTTCCCATGGCTATCAAGAAGAGCTTCTGGCAAAGTGATTTTCCCATATTTTTGCTCCAGTTGGACAACACAGGGTCCCTTTTCATTGGTATTCTACAGTGAAGAAACTCCAATGAAATAACGGGGAGAAAGCATTCATGCAGTCATTCACTCACTCATTCATTTCTTTGCTNCATGTTTATTGAGATTTTGCTAGCTGTTTGCAGCCTGTGCTAGGTGCCAGAATGAGTTACTATTCTTATGGATGTGGTGAACAAAAGACCCATCAAGCACGGGGCTGAGAGATGGCTCAGCAGTCAAGAGGACTGGCTGCTCTTCCATGAGACCTGATTCAATTCAAGACCTGACTTAGTGGCTCCCCATCTGTAACTCCAGTTCCAGGGAAAGTGAATTTTAAAGAATTGTCAGGTAAGCTTGAGCCTTCAGGAAGCTGAGAAGCAGCATCAGGCAGGTGGGAATAGAAGGCTGAGCTGGAGTTGTGAGACATGTGGGGTGTCACAGGACCTGCAACCTGTAGTTCGTATGATTAAGGATATGAAAGGTAGAAAGGGTAGGTGTGGGAAAAGGAATGGAACGGGCCAANCTGGGTTCTGGTAGGATATACAAATGGCTCGCTGCCATTTTAGAGAAAGTGCCCATCAATTCATGGGATGCTTTCATCAGAGTCTACATGGTAGAAGGGACCTTCTAGGGGACTTGATCTAGGATCTCATCAGCACAGACATCTCCTTGGCACTCCTTGCGTCCAGCATCCACTCAGCCATCTGACACCTATTCATTGTGAATGCGCATCNTGCCTGTGTCTGCACAAGTCTCTGGGGATGCAGCGTGAAAGAGCTGATGGTGGTGCTGGGGATAGCTCAGTGTTTGCTTTGGAAGTGTGAGGACCTGCNTTTCATCCTCAGAACAACTCATGAAGAAACAAATAAACAAAAACAGCATGGTAGTGTGCACNTGTAATCCCGGCACTCGGGAGATTGAGACAGGTGATCCTTGTGGCTCACTGGGCAGCCAGCCAATCTTACTTTGGAGAGTTTCAGGCCAGTGAGCTATCTTGTCTCAAAAGGGTAGACAGCATCAGACAAACGACATCCTAAATGGTACTCTAGCCTCCACATGCACACACATGTGCATGCTTGTGCATATTATATGCATGTATGTACTCACCCATTCATATGCACCTACATATACAAGTGCATATATATGGCCAGGAGTCATATATATGGTCAGATACCTTCTTGAATAGCCCAGGGTCTCTGGGAAAAGTCTATTTAAAAGATCCTGGGGGTCTTGAACCCCCAAATAGAACAAGGGAAGATGTAGGAGTATCCTTGGAAAGGGGTTGGTGGAANCTTCCACATCTGTGTTCCACTTGAAAGGACCTGGGTTCAATGCAGTGTTTGCCCAGCCAATGACTAAGCAGATTTAGCATGAGAGNTGAACAGGGTGAGTGTCTGTACCACTCTGCAGAGACCGGATGCCCTGAAGACTCTGCATTTGAGCCCGAGCTGGATCCTATCAGTAGCTCAGGCTCCCTTTTTAACTTTACACTCCACCAAATACTTTCTCAAAGAGTCTATGATCCACTGTCACAGAAATAAAATCCCTATTTTTCTAAATGTTCATGTTGCCATGTTGTTTTATGCATGTAATTANTGTCTGTGGCAGAGCAACCCCACTGACAAGAACACAGAGATGAATACCAGACTATTTTGTCTCCTTGAATTATTGAATGTCCAGGCTATAAAAAAAACTTGAGACCATCTCCTCCAAGGGTCACAACTCNCAGTCTCAGGCAGAATTCTCCCCATCATCTGTATGGTCAAACCCACAAAAAGAACACCATGNGCATGCTTAGGTGTAGCAAATCCTCTCTTACTTCTTCCCTGCTGCCAGCTTGCTGAGTCCTACTACCTGGGGCTTGGCCACTTACCAGGACTACACAGCTGCTCAGAGACAGGACCAGCACCTGGCCTGGGCCTCCTGAATCAGGCCTGTCCCCTCTTAACACCAGGACTCTCTAGCTCTGTTTATATCAGCATGAAAGACAAATAAAACCCACGAACCAGCTTGTTACTGGGATGAAGTAAGCATGCACAGGTCCCAGGATTTCCCAACACACACACACACACACACACACACACACACACACACTAACCTAGACCTCTAAACTTAGATGGAGACTAGTCCATATTAGTGTGTGTGTGTGTGTGTGTGTGTGTGTGTGTGTGCACGTGTGCACGCATGCACCTCTGCACAGGCCCAAATGTTCATGTAGATGCACATGTATATAGATGTACATGAATGATGTGTGAAGCCACACATGTGGAGGTCAAAAGTCAGCATTAGGTATCCTTCCTCAAGAGCCATTCACCTTGGTTTTTGAGATAGTGTCTCTCATTGGCCCAGAGCTCCCCAAGTAGGTTGGGCTGGCTGGCCAGCAAGTCCCAGAATTCTGCTTGTCTGCCACCTAGTGCAGGGGTTACATGTGTGTGCTATCACACATAGCTTTTTAAAGTGAATTCTAGGGATGAAACACATATTCTTATGTTTCTACAACAAACACTTCAACAACTCAATGCTTGGCACATTGTGTTGCTCAAAAAGGGCTTATTAAATAAACAAGTGAAGAAATAAGTAGATAAATAGATAGTGAATGTTGATGGATGTTTACCTTTCCAAGATTCCCATGGTCTAAGCCGTAACCTTGATTTAAAGTCTCAAATGCATTGTTTTCGCATGGGGTGAGGGACAAGGAACAAAAGAAAACACGTTCATTCACTTCCTATATGTATAGTACTATTGGGAACTTTAAAAGGTATGCCATCCCAGCTAATCTCATTTTAAAATGAGCAATACAGAATGAGCAGACACTCCTAGGATGGAGTAGACCCACAGGCCCGCAGTGCCCACATATAAAGGGTTCTAAGTACAGCAGGCTAATGGCTGCTTCATCAGTTTCTGCCACCACACATCCCCAGAAGATCTGAAAAAGAAAACAACATCAGGACTTCTGAAGACCAAAGGCTCGGACTCCTAAGCTTGCAGTCTTCTGTTTTTTTGTGAGGCAGAGAAGCAGGAGAATATTAAGAGGAGCACAGGAAGCTAAAAATATCTTCAAAGCTTATGTAAATTCACTGCACAGAGAGGCGCTGGCCTTTGGGCTCCAGCTGTTCTCAGGACTGACTTAGATGCCCTTGGCATGTAGATCCAGACAGTCTCAGAACCCGCCCACCATTTGTAACCTTTTAAAAATCTTCCTAATTGTGTTCCATGTTCTTTAAATGTATCACCCCTGGGAGTTAAGCTACAATATGCTAATGAAACCATCGAAGAGTCCCAGACACCCCTCCTCCTCCAGGCTCTTGGGAGAAATGTACAGGTCAGAGACATCCATCCTTGGAATTGCAGGCGCCTTTGAGAGGGGCTGTATCCCTCACCATTAGCATGTTAATAGGGATGGAATCAAAAGATCACTCAATCAACATCCAATGAGGACATCATTCAATCAATGGCACGGCTCATAAAAGTCTCATTGCCACCGACACTGCATAAAAACAATTACTAATCAAGAATTAAACAAACTTTCATCTGATGTAATCTTGAACTTCCCCCTTTAAAATAATGCAAGTTCCGAAATGTATCTGGCTTCATGATTCCCTCTGGCAAATTCTATACATGCAAATTCTATACATGTAGGTATTTCTCTCACAGCTAACTCTGTCTTTCTGGTTCACTTAGGAAAATGAGAGGGGTGTCGCTTTTCCAAAGGCCACAGCGCTAAGTAATGGGATTCTAGGTGGAAAGGAGGCTGTCCCTGAGCAAATTTTAACCCTGGATGATGCAGAGGAGGCTGTGATACTGCTTCATTGTTCTATATCCAACATCTACTCTACTCTGTGTAGCTGGCCTCTTAAGTACTCAGAATGCAGGCTGCTAGGCTGGGGGACAAATAGCTTTGAGTATAGTGAGGATGCCATCTTACTAAGATCACAGGGGTGGCCATGAACCAGGTGGCCAATTACTCTCTGAAAGAACAGCTCCATACCAATTGGGCTAATTCAGCTAGCACAGGCTCTTTGGCATCCAGATGGATAAGCTTTGAATATCCCCATTGGATGGGACAATGCATTTTGTTATCTACAGTCTTTGAACAGCCTGATCATCCTTGTGGGCCTGAGAACTGGTCCTGGCTGAATTTCAGTACGTTCAGCAAGAATTTTAAAACAAAAAGGGAGTGGTGATTCACACCTGTAATCTCTGGATCCATGAGGCTTTTGTAGGAGGATTGCCATGAGTTGGAGGCAAGTCTAAGGTACATAGTGAGTTCTAGACCAGCCTGGGCTATAGAGTGAGACTTTCTCAAAAATGGAGGGTGCAAGACTGGTGGGGGNAAAAGCCGAACAGGAATTCCAAACCTTGCAAGTCAGGATCATGTAATGTTTGTGTTAGGTTAGACTGTTAGAATGCTTATGATTCCCACTGAAAATCAGACCAAGCTCTACAAACAAGTGCAAAGAGGTTCCTGCCTGTGAATCTCTGGAGCACTCTGCCTCCTTGAAAGAATAGGCTAACCTCCAGTGACAGTTCTGCCCCTCGTGCTCACCACTCNTCATCTCTTTCCTCCTCCCTTTTGACAGTCAAGGCGAGGGTTTGTGTATGCAGCTGCCACTGGCAAAATGTGAGGCCAATGCATCCCCCAGCTACTCTTTCGTCCATTCAGATGTGATACATTGGCTGCCAATGGGCTGAATTTGGTCACAGATGTGTGTGAGGGGCTTCCCTAAACCCATGTGTGAATGAGCATACATATCCACCCACACAGCGTAGTTTTCAGAATTGTAGTGTTGAATGTGTTTAGGTGAGGTCTTTAGCTTCCAGGTTGCCATCGTCTGTGCTCAGTCTCATTGCCACACCTTTTGGGTTTCATTCATTCCCTCTGTCTGGCCACCGGGAATATCGGCCAATGTTCCCCAAGTTTTAGCCCTTATTTTAATTCTCACCCAGAAATGTGTATATTGGAGCATGCAATTTTGTTAGGTAACACCCCAGGGTTACAGCCACTAGTTAAATCAGTAAGCAAGACTTCAGGCCCTGCAGTTTCTTTTCTCTGAGGCACATGTAGAGGTAAGCAGAAAAGCAGAAAGGGGTTTCTGGGAACGGCATCTNTTTCTCTTCCCCTACTCCATGATGTGANGTTAACTGCCCTGGGTTGCTTGATTCAACACTAGCCAGAAGGCTCGTGTGCAATTGTTAGCACCCAATATTAAGAACGGCAAACAATGTTAATTATATTCAGTGTATCCATGCCTATTAATATAATATANGAATGCTGATTATATTACTGTTAATTAATGCAAATTTTAGGAATTAACTGTTTTAGTTACTCTGATCAATGTCCATGGTAAAAATTGCTGTGTGATAATGATACTCTTTCCCACTGGACCTATGTGGGCCATCAAAAGCTTCATGCAGTGTTTNTCNCAGCCATCATTGGTCAGGTGAAGTTGGTACAGAAGTTATAATGTATTTGTTTCTTGTTTTCTATAGGTAGGTCTCCCCATCTTGGGTAAGAATACAGGAATCGGATGGAAATCCAGAGGTAGCTGGAGGCATACAGGTGCTGTTAAGCTGTGGCATCCCATCAAGACTGCATATTAATAAGAATCTCTGACCTCCAGGGACATTTGACTAACAAAATCCTGCTAGAAATACCAGCCCCCACCAACCACCTTTGTCTCTAGATTAAGCATTTTCTTACAAAATTGGAAAAATGCCCAAGCTGCAGACAACTGGTGGAGTCCTCAACCTTGTTTCTTGAGTTGTCTGGTAAACTGCTTCTTCTCAGCCTCTTCCAAAACACAGTCCAACAGTGCTCGCCCTCAGATTTCCTGTTCTCCAAAGAGAATGGTCTCTAGAGTTGAGTAGGCTCCTCCCCAGCTGTGGATGGGCCTTTCTTTGAGTGAGACTGAGGAGAGGCTCTGTGTCAGAGGTAAATATCACACAGCCTCTCCATAGAACCACCTCCCCGGAAACAGTATTTAATTTTATAGACTTGGTTTAAATAAAAGAAAAATAAGAGGAATGGCATTTGCTCTTTTGTAAGGTTGTCTTCGAAGACATTCTTTCTATCATTATTTATTGAGTCCCTCCTTGGATTAAATGCTAGGGAAGCAGATTACCCTCCTTGATAAGTGAATGTGCTTTGTTTTATTAAATAAATCCATCATATTTTCCTCCTCACGGCCAGGAAACTCACGGATAGATTTACAGCTCAGTGATAGTCCCTGTCCTTAGCTGAAGGCTTCTAATGAGTTTTCTTCTAACAACGCATGCGTCTTTTATCATGGGCCGTCTCTTTCCTTAAGAATGAGCGACATTGGGCCAGCAAGATGGCACAGCAGGTAAAAGTNATGACACAGCCTGATGTCCTGAGTTCGATCCCTGGGTCCCACATGGTAGAAGGAGAGAACAGACTCTCTCCCACAAGTCATCTGACCTCCGTACTGCCACTGTGGCACAGTCAATGAGCTGGGGCAGATCATCAGAGGATGACTTTAATCCCAGATCACCAGACTTCAATTGCTAGATTTGGATCTGAAATGTGGCCCCAAAGACCATTTGAAGTGTAGTCTCCAAAACCATTTCATTATTTGTAAATGTGGCATACCTTTAAGAGCTGAAGCCCAGTGGAAGATTTTAGGTCACATAGGCATGTCTTTGAAGGCTATTTGGAGATGCCAATATTGCTTTCTCTTTTTGTTTTCTGGACACAGTGAGGTGAGCGGCTTTGCTTCAATATGCAATCCCTGCCATGATACGCTCTTTGCCAAAGATTTACAGCAACAGAGACAATTGGCTAGGTTCTGAGTCTTCCAAAACCATGAGTCAAATGTTTCCTCTTTTTNAGTTGGTTATCTAAGGTATTTTGTCATAGTAGGGAAACTCTGGCTCAAGAATCAATTAACCTCAATCCCAAATTCTGTCTTACTAGTGCTGTACTCTATAGGAAGAGATGTTGAATGTTTAAAAACAATGACAGATTCTTAACTTGAAAACCAAGCAACAGTTTGTCAATAATTGTCATGCTGTATTTTAGCACAATAACAAATCCAAAGTCTAAGCTTGCATAACTCAAAACAAGAGGGGATCCATTATTGCAACTTCTGCCCTCAATGAGTTTCTTAGCTTGGAAAGAAACTCAACAAAAGTCTGTATTTTTTAAGATTGAAAAAACGACCAAGACCTAAACTACTTAGTCCATAGACTANAGACTCTGTAACGAAATTAATCGACACTTTATCCTTTCTCAGAAGAAAAATAGAGTTGTGAGTTTATTAAGACCTCTGTTAGGAAATACGCATGAGGAATGTGTATNGCCACAAATGGGTAAACATCTCTCTACTGGCTAACTTTGAGATCGGGATTTCTAAATCCTGGCTTATGTGAGGCTTGAAAACAGACTATTGGTTACATTTAGATTGGTTGATCTTTTAAAAATATTTATTTTATTATGCATATGAGTGTTTTGCCTGTATGTATGTATGTACCCATCCATCCATCCATCATCTATCTATCTATCTATCTATCTATCTATCTATCTATCTATCTATCTATCTATCTCTATCTGTCTGTCTGTCTGTCTGTCCATCCGTCCGTCCATCCATCCATCTATCTATCTATCTGTCTGTCTATCTATCTATCTATCTATCTATCTATCTATCTATCTATCTATCTATCTATCTGTGTTTGTGCACCACACACATACCTGGTGTCCACAGAGTCCAGAAGAGAGCGTCAGATGCCCTAGAACTAGTTGTGAGCGGCCATGTAGGTCCTGGGGACTAAACCCAGGTTTTCTGTAAGAGCAGCAAGTGCTCTTAACCACTGAGCCATCTCTCCAGTCCCCAGTTCACCTTCTTATATGATTCCATTCTTCTGTGAGGCACATATCAATTAAAATGCATGCATGTCATTTTAGTACACACACTAGAAGGGGATGATAATTTCCAAAGTTAAGCCCGAACTACTAAGTTGTACTTCAGTGAGCATTGCCACTGAGCACTGTGTGAGTTGTGCAGTCTTGGTCAGTTCTTTACCTTTAAGAAGCTCCTTTCCTTCGTCCTCTTCTATTTTGGATCATACTCTTACTGTCATAGATAAGAATGATACTCACCTAAGGTCACAAAGATGTTTACCTGTGTTCTCTTCTACAAGGTTTAGAGGTTTAGGTTTTATATTCAGTCAACGGGACCAGCAAGATGGCTCAGCAGGTAAAGGTGAGGCCACTAGCCCTGAGGATCCTTGGGACTCATATATTAGAAGGAGAGAACTGACTCCCACAGGTTAATCTCTGACCTCCATATATGCACCATCATGTCACATGTGTATATAAACACATACACACACACACCACACACAAACAACCCTCAAATAAATAAATAAATGCAAAAATCTTAGTTTGATCTATGGTCTACTATGAATTAATTATTTTAATGGTGCAAGACATAGATTGAGTTTTTTGTCATCATTCTCATCACCCTCCTTCTCCTTCTCTTCATCCTTCTCTCCTTCCTCTTCCTCCTTCTCCTCACATATAAACGTACAAATACTCTAGCACCTTTCAAGGAAAAACTCATTCTCTCCTCCTGAACTTCTCTGTACTTGAAAGCCAGATGTCCATACAGTTGTGTTTCTGTCTCTAAGCTGTCCTCTAACTTTTTTGGCCTGTCAATATCCAACCATCTTGATCTTTGTAGTTTAAGATATCTAATAGATCTTAATCTTGAGATTCGATGTGGTCAATTGTTCCTCTCCGTTTCTCTTTTTCACAATTTTTCTGGCATTGCTGGGTCCCTGACATTTTCATTAGAACTCAATCAGCTTGTTGAGGTGTCATTGGGATTACATAAATCTGTATATACATTTGATAATAACTAGTGTCGTTAAAATATTAAGTCAGATTCTGTTGCACTTAGATCAGTGCCTTGCTCAGCCATCATCAGAGAAGTTTCCTCCTGCAGCAGATGGGAACAAATACAGAGACTCACAGCCATACATTACACACACACACACACACAC
>LZPO01097803.1:13158-27713 GCA_001675575.1 Neotoma lepida
ATTACAGGGTCACCCACTACTGCATTACTCATGAGAAAGAGTCCCATATGATGTTTTGACTACTTTCACCCAAGTTCTTATTGCACAGATCTCTCTTGAGAGGACACCAAGAAAAGTCCTGTGAAGAAGCCAGGCAGCTGTTCTCAGCTATGAAATTCTAGCTTTGCCAAATAGTCAGGAGGCCCTAGTCACTCCCCTACACCCTAGAAACCCAGGTGGCCCAGTTTTAGTGGCTATGCCCTGTAGAAGTCCTCTGGAAACAGTTGTGTGAACCTGCCTGAGAAACANCCAGGAAACCGTTGTATTCCCATTGCTTTGTAAATAGTCAAGAGGTCCTGTCTATTCACTCTAGATCTCATACAACACGTTCTGAGAGACTTGACCCACAGAGGCTCAGGGAAGCAGATGAGCAGGTCTGTCCAACAACACATAAGCACTGAACAAGCCTTTCCTGAATGGCTCCAGAAAGCAACCAAGAAGACCCTCTTCAATGCCTGTCCACCCCTCCCATAAAAACCCAACAAAAAACCAACAGTATAGTAGCCTGTTCCCAGAAGCTAATTATTTTCACTGCCACTTCANAGCTGTAGTTTCTCTACTGTTATGAATCGTAATGTAAATATTTTCAGAGAGCTTTGCCAAAGAGGTCGCAGCCCACAGGTTGAGAACCATCGCTTTAACCCTTCTTCATGTACATAGTTTTCATTAGACCCAGTGGCCAGCAACACACATTTAGCTAGAGTAAACTCTTTCATTATGGTACTCTCTCATTAAAGAAAAGCCTGCTGGGAGTATATTTTCACCTTTTGAGAGCATTTTCTGAAGCAGCCTCGTTTGATGTAATCTAGTTTAGGTGGACAGTTTAGGACCACACTACTTTTAAAGAGACTTCAAATTGAAAAGAACACAGATAATATNAAGAACACAGATAATAGTGAAATATTTGAAAGTCTGCATAGTGATGAACATAGTAGAAATGTTTTTATTTTACAATTATGCTGGTTACGTCCATTTGCCTACAGGTTATGAAAAGCTGTGTGATGTTAAAATCTTGTTACCATCCCANTTCTGTATCTGTCTCCAGTGCCATTTATTATCTGTGATCCAAATGCCCTGGAAACACGTCGATAACCCTTCCAATGTATCAGGCATGTATTTTCATGTCTTTGTGTGGTGCCAAGATCTGCTTCTTCTACCAAAGTATTTCCACCCTCTCCTTTGTGGTGGATGCTTGCACATTCTTGAAGCTAGCACTTTTTCCCACTGTGTTTTCCCTTTGTATATAGGCCTATTGTAAAACTGACTTTCAGACCTAATAGCTGATGTGTTCATTGAGGTGGCACTATGGCTGGAGGACTTTTGCATTCTTAAGATGTCATCACATGTAGGATATGTGCATTCTCAAGTGGGGGACATATATATATATATATATATATATATATATGGACTCTACACAATTACAACCCTTTTGACTCTCAAAGGGTCCATTTTAATCTGGACTTTCTTAGCAGTATTAGCATCTGTATTTTCAAATATGAAACAAAGCTCTCAGAGGACAGTATCTGGTAGTCAGTGATAGAGAAANACCATTGGCTCCAGGATCTAATAGTAGTGACTCTAGAGTGGTAGATTATCAAGTTCAAAGTACAGATTAAATGGAATAAAAGACAGGGAAATGCCAGCATGTCCCCAGCTGGAAGTCAGAAGGTTGTGTTCTTAGTGCTTACTGTTCAACTTAGCCATNTCCTGAGAAGTGACTCCATATCTTTGGACCCAGACTTCCTCATTTATCACACAACAGGAGTAGTCTTGATAATATTCAAGGCTCCTATGAATCCTTTTCTTTATGAGTGGTTGCTATGNACATCCCACAGAATGNTAACAAGCCCTCTCAAGGGAATAAGATGTAAATGTAACCTGATTGACACAAATTGTGTATGTGTATTGGTATTTCACACTCTACCTCATAAATATAAGTAATATTATACCAACTAAGAAGTAAAAGAAAGAAAAACAAGTATATTACCATACTCAACAATTCTTACTCAAGACATATATATTTAAAGAAAATTTGCAGAAGCACTTTGAATAGGCATCCCTAACTTTCTCTGATGGAAAGGGATTCTGTTTTGTTGGGAACAAACTTTTATGTGCAGCTCCAGCTCNAGTAAGACCCTCAGGNATGATTCTGTAGGAGCCTGAGGAACCATGACAGCTACTGATCAGCACTGGAAAGAATCAGAATCGGGGGGAAAGAGGTCAGAAGCACAAAGTGGGGAAGAGGAATGAATAAGAAAGGAAGAGCTAGAGAAGATGGTGTACTAGATATGTAACCTGGGGACTTGGGGGACTAAGAATATTTACTATTGAATTGTAGGTGGTTTTGCTTTCACAAAATTTTTAGTAAAACCCTCCAACTTTTTCAGGGCCATGTACAAACAGAATTTTTTTTGTTAGAATCCATTTGGGGGTTGTGCTGAGTTCTAAATCCCTTCTGTGTGCTATTGTATAGACAACTGGAGCAGAATGGGGCTCCTTCATAGAGGTGTAGGTCATGCCTTCCTCATAGGTGGCACACTTGTCAATGTATGTGTAGAGAGTCTTTCAAATCATAGACATTGCATATTTGTANCTTTGTAATTTTTTTTTAAAGTTATCACCATGAAAGGCTATTGCTCATGGTTATCTTCCAGAACTTGACAGAAAGACCCTACTACTGAAGACACCACATAGTTACATCATAAGAAAGGGAAAAACCAAGCTGACACTGACATGGAAGCTCCATTCCTATTGTCTAACTTTCTTAGTGCTACATGCTACAAGGAAAGAAGAACAAGCAACAGTCTTGCAGCTATGAACACTGAGCTACATGGATTGCTAGCTTGGCAAGATAAGCCACAGCTATAACAGTGGCATGAATGTCATGGGATAAACAGCTACTTATGATTGGATTTAAGGTCCCCTCCACAAGATGTAACTCATGCCTAGTGCTGATAACTGGGCCAAGAACATGTGACTGGGTGGGTCATAGATAGTTTCCAGGGGAGATCATCAAGAATTATTCTGCTTTGTATTAAATTCCCCCTAAATAGTTGTCTTTAAATGCATAGATTAGTGTTATCTCTCAACCTTCATCAGAGAGACTTGTTTTTTTTCAGAAGATAATTACTAAGGAGATCTACAATCGAGCAGTGTTCAGAGAGTAAGAGATTGTGGTGAGCTCAGCCCTATATGGTATAGTTCTAGCATGTTCCTTCCCTTCCAACACTCAGGGATCATTGAAAGAGGGGCAAAAAGATTGTAAGAGCCAAAGGTATTGAATAACCCCAGCAGGACAGTGTTTTCTGGACATGGCAGGGCCACCATACATATGAACTTACAGCACTGTGACTGTAAGCACAAGACCTGCACAGGATCAAGACAACCAAAATCCCAGCACAGGAGGAGGAGGAGCTCACAAAGGCTCTCCCCTAGCTGAGGAGCCATTGGCAGTTGCTGGCTGAAGGGAGAGGCAAAGTCAGTTTTATTCAGGATGTGGCTTCTGAGAGGCTGCCTATGCTCTAGTAGATGGTCTTACACCCATGCACATACAGGTGGCATTAAGTGAGCTTTTTATTTATTTATTTATTTTGCAGCACATGGATTTGGGAGGAAATAGTGGTAAAAGTGATGGAGAAGGAATTGGAAGGGAGGGACTAGGGTGGGAATATGATCTATCAAAACACATTATATATACCCATGAAAGTCTCAAACAATGAAAACAACAATATTAAGATNTTTTTTTGACAAATAAAAGTGAAATGACCAGAGAGAAGGAGTGCTCACTATAATTTAAATAAAAATGACAAAAATTGTAGTGTGGGTACCTAGTTTTAGACCAAGTACAGTGCTAGAACAAAATTCAAAGCCAAAAGTGATCATGAAACTGGACAGAGTTTCTTATAAAGGACATCATGATTCCCATGACTGGTCAAAATAATTTTGCATCAATCACTTTAGGGTAGAACAACTGGAGGACACAATAATCTTAACTGGCATCCAAGTGACACACTGATGGAGCAGTACTAGGGAATTAGGCAAACCCCATGCCCATGTTGCTTCCTCCAGNAGTCTTTCCAACACTCCTTATTATATGCACAGCCTCACCTGCACTTACTTGAATAAAAACAAGAATAAAAATTTGATGTGCTCAATGTGGTGTTGGTATCCTGCTGAATCATCCAGGGGTATAATCAACATCACAACAAGGAAATCGTGAGCCTCTCAGGTGTGAAAATTACTTCAGTATCTTTCTCCCACCCCCAATTAAAATGTGAATAGTGTGAACAGGGCATCCACCTCGGTTGCACATCATTTTCTGCATCTGAATGACAGGGAATTCTCAATTGCTCACAGAAACCTCCCTTTCATTGCTTGGTTTACAAGCAATCACACCACTCCACACAAACTATAATTTCCTCTTTGTTATCATTGCTTCCTTCAGACAAACATGATTCACTGAAGATATAAGAATGAANCATTACCCCTGATGTAATGGCTGCCTGAGTTGTCGAGAGGGAACTGAGCCAAGATCAGAGATGAACGTGTATTAAGGAAAACAAAGAGAATTACACTTCTAGATGATGTGAGAACCCTGCAGTTCGCTGTTTACATTTTCATATCCTCATACACTTATCTAAAGCCTCTAATGATTTTTATGAAGTAGTACACAGACTCATAAAGTTAGCTGTGAACAACAATCTAATGCTACTACTCTCACACTTAGATCCAACACTGCTCTAACCACTGCCTTTGTCATTCATCTGCTCACTCACTCACTCACCAATCTTCCCACCTGTCATTCATCTCCTCACTCACCCACCCACCCACCCACCAACCAATCTTCCCACCTCTCCCCCTACCCACTTACCAACATGTTCTTAGTGTCTGCTCCTGGGCTTGGTACCACTTCCCAGCTTATGAAATACAGTGTGTTTGTGGATGACAGTTTGATGTAGTTATCTGTCTTAGCCTCAGTTCCTGAACTTGACTGTACCAAGGAAACACCAGACCTGTTTTAAGTAATTCTCTTGTCTGGCTCAAACTCCTGAAGATTCTAATTCATTCTTCTGGAATGGGGGATTAGAAATCAGGGTTGTTTTGAAATGTCTCACATGGTTCCAATATGAAACACAGGTTCAGAATTAAAGGCTTAGGATTTACAACTCATTAAAGGAGACAAGTAATCTTTCGTTGTATAATTTTGGCTTCTTTGTCAAAAATCAAGTGTCCATAGGTGTGTGGATTTACAGCCGGGTCTTTGATTTGATTCCATTGATCCACCTGTCTGTTGTCATGCCAGTACCATGTGGTTTTTATTGCTATAGCTCTGTAGTAGAGCTTGAGATCAGACATGGTGATACCTCCAGAAGTCCTTTCATTGAACAGGATTGTTTTAGCTATCCTGTTTTTTTTTATCCTCATATGAAGTTGTGTATTTTTCTTTCAAGATCTATAAAGAATTGTCCTGGGATTTTAATGGGGATTGCACTGACTGAATCTGTAGATTGCTTTTGGTAAAATGGCCGTTTTTACTATGTTAATCCTACCGATCCATGAGCATGGGAGATCTTTCCATCTTCTGATATCTTCTTCAATTTCTTTCTTTAGCAAGGATTGTAGGAGCCAGAGGGGTCAAGGGCACAACAAGAAAACTCATAGAATCAATTAACCTGGGCTCATAGGGGCTCACAGGGACTGTACCTACAACCAGGGAAGCTGCATGGGACTGACCTAGGCACTGTGCATATATGTGACAGTTGTGTAGGTTGGTTCTCTTGTGGAACTCCTAACAGTGGGAACAGGGCCTGTCTCTTATTGGCTTTGAGACCCTACTCCTTATACTGGGTTGTCTTGCCCAGCCTTATACATGGGGAGGTGCTTAGTCTTATTGCAATTTGATGNGTCNTGCTTTGTTGATACTCATTGGAGACCTGCCCTTTCCTGAACAGAAATGGAGGGGGAGTGGATTTGGGGATGGGAACAGAGTGGGGATGGAGGAAGGGACTGGGAGGAGAGGAGGGACAGGAAACTTCAGCCGGGATGTAAAATAAATAAATAAATTTATTTTAAAAAAGGAGACAAATATTAAACAAGGGATTAAAATTAATACTACTAATACTAATTATTAATATTAATACCAGTACTACTAATTATTATTGCATTATGCCAAAGGCCCTGGTGACTGATATTTCTGTCTTTTTGGTTAGGCCCATCAAGCTTCCACACTGTCAAGAGGTCCAGGCTCAAAAGAATGCTGTTTATTTGTGTTTCTACACACTTTCTCCATGGGGTTGGTATGCTCACTGCCACAGATAGTGGAGTTTCAGTGAGGACCTGAGCAGTAAGCTGGACGTGAAGCTTTTCTTCCTGTTTTCAATTGACTATTCCTAATGAAGACCTCAGACAGCATCTCTACATAAATGTAATAGAAAGCATGAAAAAATTAACATGACATTGAGATATCTTCTCCTCTTGCAGGTATGAGTTAGCAGAAAGAATAAATGTTAAGGTTGGGCAAATAGGAAGTAATTCTTCCTTTTTTGGGGGGGGCACAAAAGTCCTTGTACCCATAGATCACTAGGGAAACCAGCAATGTTAAACATGCAGAGGTGTTTCCTTAAAGGACAAAATACCTATTTTCCACCCAGAAGTCTAAGAGTGGATATTGTTAATGACATGGTGACCTTTTTGCTATCTGTAGAGGCAGACCTCACCCAGACTCTTCCCTCCCTATACCATTGTCTTTAGCTCCAAGTTAATAAAACCATCCTTGGATGCCACATGCACTTATAGCCTGCTGACCTCTATGCTATCTTGGTCAGAGATCACACTAGATCCTAGGCCCTTGATCTATAGAACCCATATCCATGATCAGATGTACTTGGCAAAGGAGTTTCTACATAGTCACAACCTTAAGCNTTATTGTACACCTGGAGTTGGAATGATTGTTTCTTGGAAACCTGGAATAGGAATGATTGTTACTTGGAAATGTTTTTCCAAATTGTACTGTGTTTTAAATAAGCTGGCATCAGATGCTCTAGAAGTTTTGATCCAGGTTGATGAAGTCAATCTAAATCNAGTCATTCTCACCTCTTTGCAGATCATTTTGCTGCCTGCTGTGACATCTGCAGAGACTCCCTCACTCCCTGAATCCCTCAATGTCCTTGTCCAAGTCCCCAGACCTCTGTGAGCCTCTGGCCCTCTACCTATAAACTAGGCACAACTCCATTGCCTCTCCCGGNGTGTAGACTAAATGAGGTAAGATGCATACAGGAGTTAGGCTGGTATGAGGCAAAAGAATGTGCTCCGGGAATGCCAATCNCTCTGCTTAGGTATTCAATGCCTTTCCTGCTAAAACAGGGACTATACAAGAGCAAGGATCATGTCTGTCTTGTTCATCAGTGTGTTTCTAGATCATATGTCAGACACATGACAGATATTCAAATTCTAGTGGAGGCCATACATCCACTTGGGCTACATTTATGTGGCTAGCCTGGCAAATCCAGTTCGAAAAGTCTCTAGCTAGAAAGTACAGATTCTGGCAGCAAATGTCATTTCAAAGCTGGTCAAATGGGTTCTCNTGTGAAGTGTCACCCCGAGGCATTTTCTCTGTCCCCTTCNCCTGTTTGTGTCCCCTTATCTTATCAAGCTAGTCCTGCAGGACTTGAGAGTGTTGAAGAACCAAAGAGATAGTATTGCTTTGCTTTCTCCAGATTCCAAGCTGAACCCACTCAATCCTGTGTCAAGTGCTGTCTCCGGGAGCCCAGGGAACAAGGATTTTGACTGTGTGGTATTCATTCCCTAAACTTCATTGGTAGCATACATTTATGTGACACTNGTTTNCTCAAGATTACTGCTCTGATTTGCTTGAAATGGTTCTAGGAGTGTCCAAATCTCTGTTATCACCAAATAATTAATTTGTCTACAAAAACCACAGGGGGAGGGCATTATATCTTTCAGGGGAGTCTGGCCTAGCACTANGTTGTCATCAAGAAGTAGGAGTTTGTTGGACCTAGTGGCACAGGTCTACAATCCCAGCTTCTTAAGAGGCTGAGGCAGGGGGATTGCAAGTCCTCTTGGGTAAATTAGTGAGATCTTGGTTCAAAAAATAAAAAGGAACAATCAGTTACAGCCTCCTATAGTTATAAGATAAAAATCTATCTAAGCCATATAAAAAGGTAGGTAACCATTATGGCCATCAGGACAAAGAAAACAGCATAACTCATAAAGGCACAATATAATGAAGAGGCACAAACTTTATGGATACACGCAAAAATAAATGGGCACTCTCTGGGATAGTATGAAATATTCAATATGAAAAAATTTCAAATTTCATTAGAGTTTAATGTTCTCATTTCATTTCCCATGATTGCTGGCAGCAGCTGGCAACAAAAATAAAACGTGCCCAAATAAAGCATCTTGCTCCTGGGATTTCCTGCCTCTTATTGTCCTCTTGGGAGCTGAATTTTGATCCCCACAACCCTCCTGAGAATGGCTTCAGGTGTCAAGGAGGTATTTAGTCATTAGAATGTCATTCTAATGCTGGCAGGCTTTTAACACATTTTGCCATGCTATTTGTTTTCATTTTTCATGNGTGTAGTAATGCCTGTATCCTATACAGATNCATGTGTCTTTGAATGTATCCATTGTTTTTTGACAGGGTCTTACTCTGTAGTCAAGGCTGGCCTGGCATTTTCAATTCTACTATCTTAGNGTGTTACTGGAATTGCAGGAATGTGANACCCTACCTAGCTTCTCTTTTCCATTTTTAAATACTATCACCTCCCCATCCCTCACCATACTGCAACAAAACTCAGAAAAACGTTCAAAAGCTCTCTGCAGTCTGAATNCTTACAAAATGAATCTTTGCGTTTATAATTACAGTGCTTAGCAATTCATTCTGTCTGTGGAGAGCTTGTGTTTCTGAAATTGCTTCTCCTTGGAAAAAGATGTGGTTTTATCCTGCCTTTAGCTATGAAGTGAATGCCTTTCCTGTAAGAAACTTTCAACAGGGCTAGAGTTCATTTTTGATTTTGGGACCAATCTGGCAAATTATTCAACTCACATTTGTTTTATTGTGTCTTATTACCATGACTTGTACAAAACAGGCTATTAACCCATGGCTGGCTATTATCCCAAAGGCATATAAATACTACAGGCAAATTTCCAGATTACCAGGACAAATTCCCCTACCACTTTCAAGGATGAATAATGATGTTTTCTTGTAACAACAAGACCTCTGAAATGAATGCTTATTATGCTCCATGTTCTAGGTAATATTGTGTGTGCGCACACCCACCCACACACTTCTATATTGTGTCATTGACATCTCATAAANTCCTTCTGAGTTTTGGTCTCATTTTTAATCCCCTTTCCAGAATTTTCACAAATGAGGAAATTGAAACTCTGTCAAAGTTACAGACTACTAAGGAACAAAACTGCTCAACACTCTGACCTCATATGCTGCTACCAGAGCCGCCATTTTACTTACTTTCTGACATCTTCAAATATCATTGAGNAGGACTAGGGAAATGTTCCCCAGCTGAGTGGTATAACTGTTGCTTACATACATGAGACCCTAGGATTATTCTCCAGCATGACCTAAACACTTAAGCATGGCAGACCCATACATGTTATCTTAGGACCCAGAACTCAGAAGGGTGAGGCAGGATGGTCTCAAGGTCAGTGGAAGCATGGGCTGCATATGGATATCCTCTCTCAAAATAAAACAAAGACATAATCTCTACTACACCCAGATTGTCAGGGGCCTTTTCATTATGCCTGAGAAGAGGTGTTCAAATTAACCCATCTACTTCCTCATCTGTTGTACAGGAATGACATCAATGCCCTCCAGCGTGGCTTTTTTGTTTGTTTGATTTTGAAAGAGTTACTTGTGAAAATACTTTAAAATTATAAACCATTATATGACTATGAGCTGTTCTCCAAATATCCACACCATAAGGAACAGAGAGGAAATCAACACTTATTACAGATTCTAGTCTCAACCACCCAATGTAGACTTTTTCAAGGAACTCAAACTCTCTGAGAGGTCCTAGAAAATTCTGTGAGCAGTAGTTAGAATCCTGAGATTTAGAACCTTCACATTGGAGCAGATGCAGAAGCCATTTAGTTAAAAATATCTCCTCCCTCTGAGTGTGATCCATTTCTTTCTTTCTTTTTAAAAATTTGTTTATTCTTGTCTCATGTATTACATCCTGACTGCAGTTTCCCCTCCCTCCTCTGTTGTGTTGTGGAATATTAGTTGAAGATGTGTTCCATTTGTTTATGCTGTGGAACATTTGTTTAATGATGCAAAGATGTGTTGCATTCTTTTATGTTGCATTTGTTTAACTCTGTGAAGCTGTGTTACATTTTGCCTGTCTAAAATACCTGATTGGTCTAATAAAGAGCTGAACGGCCAATAGGTGGGNCTCTGCTTAGGTATTCAATGCCTTTCCTGCTAAAACAGGGACTATACAAGAGCAAGGATCATGTCTGTCTTGTTCATCAGTGTGTTTCTAGATCATATGTCAGACACATGACAGATATTCAAATTCTAGTGGAGGCCATACATCCACTTGGGCTACATTTATGTGGCTAGCCTGGCAAATCCAGTTCGAAAAGTCTCTAGCTAGAAAGTACAGATTCTGGCAGCAAATGTCATTTCAAAGCTGGTCAAATGGGTTCTCCTGTGAAGTGTCACCCCGAGGCATTTTCTCTGTCCCCTTCCCCTGTTTGTGTCCCCTTATCTTATCAAGCTAGTCCTGCAGGACTTGAGAGTGTTGAAGAACCAAAGAGATAGTATTGCTTTGCTTTCTCCAGATTCCAAGCTGAACCCACTCAATCCTGTGTCAAGTGCTGTCTCCGGGAGCCCAGGGAACAAGGATTTTGCCTGTGTGGTATTCATTCCCTAAACTTCATTGGTAGCATACATTTATGTGACACTAGTTTTCTCAAGATTACTGCTCTGATTTGCTTGAAATGGTTCTAGGAGTGTCCAAATCTCTGTTATCACCAAATAATTAATTTGTCTACAAAAACCACAGGGGGAGGGCATTATATCTTTCAGGGGAGTCTGGCCTAGCACTAGGTTGTCATCAAGAAGTAGGAGTTTGTTGGACCTAGTGGCACAGGTCTACAATCCCAGCTTCTTAAGAGGCTGAGGCAGGGGGATTGCAAGTCCTCTTGGGTAAATTAGTGAGATCTTGGTTCAAAAAATAAAAAGGAACAATCAGTTACAGCCTCCTATAGTTATAAGATAAAAATCTATCTAAGCCATATAAAAAGGTAGGTAACCATTATGGCCATCAGGACAAAGAAAACAGCATAACTCATAAAGGCACAATATAATGAAGAGGCACAAACTTTATGGATACACGCAAAAATAAATGGGCACTCTCTGGGATAGTATGAAATATTCAATATGAAAAAATTTCAAATTTCATTAGAGTTTAATGTTCTCATTTCATTTCCCATGATTGCTGGCAGCAGCTGGCAACAAAAATAAAACGTGCCCAAATAAAGCATCTTGCTCCTGGGATTTCCTGCCTCTTATTGTCCTCTTGGGAGCTGAATTTTGATCCCCACAACCCTCCTGAGAATGGCTTCAGGTGTCAAGGAGGTATTTAGTCATTAGAATGTCATTCTAATGCTGGCAGGCTTTTAACACATTTTGCCATGCTATTTGTTTTCATTTTTCATGNGTGTAGTAATGCCTGTATCCTATACAGATNCATGTGTCTTTGAATGTATCCATTGTTTTTTGACAGGGTCTTACTCTGTAGTCAAGGCTGGCCTGGCATTTTCAATTCTACTATCTTAGNGTGTTACTGGAATTGCAGGAATGTGANACCCTACCTAGCTTCTCTTTTCCATTTTTAAATACTATCACCTCCCCATCCCTCACCATACTGCAACAAAACTCAGAAAAACGTTCAAAAGCTCTCTGCAGTCTGAATNCTTACAAAATGAATCTTTGCGTTTATAATTACAGTGCTTAGCAATTCATTCTGTCTGTGGAGAGCTTGTGTTTCTGAAATTGCTTCTCCTTGGAAAAAGATGTGGTTTTATCCTGCCTTTAGCTATGAAGTGAATGCCTTTCCTGTAAGAAACTTTCAACAGGGCTAGAGTTCATTTTTGATTTTGGGACCAATCTGGCAAATTATTCAACTCACATTTGTTTTATTGTGTCTTATTACCATGACTTGTACAAAACAGGCTATTAACCCATGGCTGGCTATTATCCCAAAGGCATATAAATACTACAGGCAAATTTCCAGATTACCAGGACAAATTCCCCTACCACTTTCAAGGATGAATAATGATGTTTTCTTGTAACAACAAGACCTCTGAAATGAATGCTTATTATGCTCCATGTTCTAGGTAATATTGTGTGTGCGCACACCCACCCACACACTTCTATATTGTGTCATTGACATCTCATAAANTCCTTCTGAGTTTTGGTCTCATTTTTAATCCCCTTTCCAGAATTTTCACAAATGAGGAAATTGAAACTCTGTCAAAGTTACAGACTACTAAGGAACAAAACTGCTCAACACTCTGACCTCATATGCTGCTACCAGAGCCGCCATTTTACTTACTTTCTGACATCTTCAAATATCATTGAGNAGGACTAGGGAAATGTTCCCCAGCTGAGTGGTATAACTGTTGCTTACATACATGAGACCCTAGGATTATTCTCCAGCATGACCTAAACACTTAAGCATGGCAGACCCATACATGTTATCTTAGGACCCAGAACTCAGAAGGGTGAGGCAGGATGGTCTCAAGGTCAGTGGAAGCATGGGCTGCATATGGATATCCTCTCTCAAAATAAAACAAAGACATAATCTCTACTACACCCAGATTGTCAGGGGCCTTTTCATTATGCCTGAGAAGAGGTGTTCAAATTAACCCATCTACTTCCTCATCTGTTGTACAGGAATGACATCAATGCCCTCCAGCGTGGCTTTTTTGTTTGTTTGATTTTGAAAGAGTTACTTGTGAAAATACTTTAAAATTATAAACCATTATATGACTATGAGCTGTTCTCCAAATATCCACACCATAAGGAACAGAGAGGAAATCAACACTTATTACAGATTCTAGTCTCAACCACCCAATGTAGACTTTTTCAAGGAACTCAAACTCTCTGAGAGGTCCTAGAAAATTCTGTGAGCAGTAGTTAGAATCCTGAGATTTAGAACCTTCACATTGGAGCAGATGCAGAAGCCATTTAGTTAAAAATATCTCCTCCCTCTGAGTGTGATCCATTTCTTTCTTTCTTTTTAAAAATTTGTTTATTCTTGTCTCATGTATTACATCCTGACTGCAGTTTCCCCTCCCTCCTCTGTTGTGTTGTGGAATATTAGTTGAAGATGTGTTCCATTTGTTTATGCTGTGGAACATTTGTTTAATGATGCAAAGATGTGTTGCATTCTTTTATGTTGCATTTGTTTAACTCTGTGAAGCTGTGTTACATTTTGCCTGTCTAAAATACCTGATTGGTCTAATAAAGAGCTGAACGGCCAATAGGTGGGCAGGAGAAAGTTTAGGTGGGGCTGGCAGGCAGAGAGAATAAATAGAAGGAAAAATCTGGGAAGAGAGAGGAGGACATCAGGGTCAACCACCCAGCTACACAACCCACAATGGAGTAAGAAAGAAAGAAAGGTATGTAGAATAGAGAAAGATAAAGGCCCAGAGGCAAAAGACAGATGGGATAATTTAAGAAAAGCTAGCTAGAAACAAGCCAAGCTAAGGCCAGGCATTCATAAGTAAGAATAAGACTCCATGTATTTATTTGGGAACTGGGTGGTGCCCCCTGTCAAAGAGCCAAAAAAAATAAAATAAAATAAACAAAAAAAACCCTACACTCCTGTCCTCACAATTCTACAGCAGTTGTGACAGGATAGTGACCTTGTCTTGAGTGATCCACATTAAGGACTTTCAAGGGAGGTACCCCACCACTTCAGATGATTACAGATCACTTTCTTCTCCTGAGCTGTATCTTTTGGTTCCACCCTTCACTCAGGAGCACTCTAGGTCATTAACACNATGAACAAAACACTCTTGTGAGAATACCACATTGTGTGTGGAGAGGACTGTGTTCTACCCTTCTTTAGTTAGTGCCTAGCTGGTGCTATGGGAGAATGTGACAGAGGGCAGAATCCTCTGTATGTCACCCTCTCCTGACTTCTACCCTTTGGATGTGCTGCTGAAGTTGGAAGCATATTGTGCAGTAGCTTCCTGAGAGCTCCGATTGGACTATGTCCATTAGGGCTGTTTGTCTCACAAACGTTCCTCAAAGTTACACTGAGCCATTTGCAGGAACACAGCAATCAGAAGAAGCCTAGTGCCTTCTGCTCTCCATTTCCACCTCACTTATCATGCACATTTTCCTTCTATATCTGCATGCAAAGGCTGAAGGGCATTTCCATCATTTCCCCAAGAGCTTTTCATAAGGACCAGAGAGAGCTGCATAAACTAAAAGACAGATGCATCATGTTAGGAAGGGC
>LZPO01097804.1:0-22469 GCA_001675575.1 Neotoma lepida
TTTTTTTCAACCTTCTATTAGGAAAATGTCCCTCTTTCTTAAACAGTGCTTTTTATCTTAGAGTCTGTCTTGTTTGATATTCAGGTGGAAGTCAGTTTTTTTCCAATTCCTAGTTACCTTCATGATTATTTTTCCTTTCATGTTTTGTCCTTTTTTTAAAAACAGCTCAATCAGTTATTTTTCTTTAAGTGTTCAGTGGTTTGTTTTTATCAATCTTAGTACCAACAAATATTAGGGACGCTCTTTTTCCTTCTGTGTGTCTTAGTCCTTCATTACTAAGATTTTAAGTCTCTCCGTGCTCATATAGCTATCTTTTGTTCTCACTGCTGGTTGGGGCTCTGAACAGTATGAACACCCTACACTTAGCTATTTATTTTTAAGATTAATTTTTGAGACCATGTTTCACTTATGTAGCACAGGCTGGCCTTCAACTCATAACTCTCCTGCGTCAGTCTCCTGCTTACAGGTATGTACTACCAGGTGGCCCTAAGTTCTACTGTAAGAAAGGTTAGTCTTGTGTGTATTCTAGCCAAATGGTTTGATTTGTTAACCAAAGTAACATTATCAGCATCATTTTATAACCCTCCATATAGATATACAAACATTTCTTTTGGGAAGGAAAAAAGATAGGCGTATAACTACTGAGAAGTATAACACATGCTTTTCAATGATACAGCCAATCTGTTCATCATGTGGTACCTTATGCCATCTCTGCACAAAGCAAGTAGGAACTACTATCCTGTGCTTGTTAAACTGAGAAAACCTGGTTACCGGCATGCACTATCATTGATTTAGGTCTTCTTTCCTGTATCTTCACACCAAGTGTCCTAACTGTTGCTGGGATACAGGATACCAGGTTTATATTTTCAACTAAACTCTCATAAGGACTAAAAATTTTCCTGAAGGTTCTCGCAGGCTTTGTGTTCTTTTGCTCATATCATTACTTTGGCATGACTTTGGAGATTCTGGTTTTAGTGGTGCTATCAGCAGGACTAGGCAGCTCATAGCAATGGGGTAACTCTACCCTCTAGTCCTCCACCTGTTACTCCAATGGACTGGTTCCTGAACAAAGGCTGCCTGTGACCCCTGAACAGCAGTGCACACATGTTCACTGGCTTATTCTTATACCTGCCTGCCCAGGCATACTGGCTATGCAATACTTCCTCTCCAGACTCTGGTATGGAGAATTCTTCTTCCCTCTGTGTGGCTAATCCTAGGAGCAATCTTGCACTTCAGTATGCTTGGTAGTGACCTTGCTCCAGCTCTTTTCAATTTTGGAATGCTCTTCACTTTTCCTAGCACTGCCATAAACTGAAGTCTTCTGTAAACTTCCTGTCAGCTCACTGGAATTGGGAGAGGAAACTCCTAACCCATTTCCTCAGTCTAGTTTCTTGAAGCAGAAATCTCTTGTCCTAGGGGAGTCATTTGTCATTACAAGCACCATCCTTTCTTCATTTTTTCCACCTGGTATTGTACTGAAATCCAAATAAAAATCCCCAAACTGACCCTGAGTTACACTAAACTTCCAAGTTCTCCATGGGAGCTAACACCTACAGAATCCTGAGTTCATATTTATCAAATGTTTAGTTATATTTCTCAGTAATGTCACTTTTCCCACACGCCCATCCAGGTCCTTAGGTTTGTATCCACAGTTTGATAAAAGCATGTTACTGTGAATGGGAGCTTTATTTTCACTTACACCTAAAGGGCTGTTTTGAGTATTTTAATTAGCAACCTGCCATTTTGATGATTTAATATTTTAATTAGTTATCAGTTGACCACCTTGGTTGTCACATCTGTAAATATGTGTTCTTTTCTGATTATACTTCTATGTCTTATCTTTTTGCAAATGGGAATCATTCTATAACAATGTAAAATGATGTTGTAAGTGTATCTGTATTCTTTGTAGTCTAACTACAAACTAACACTAATCACAGGTGATGTTGAATGTTGTATTGGGGACATATTTTATTTAATTATGCTATGTATGTTGCTTTTATTTCTAGTTCACTAACACTAGAATTTAAATCATTATCTCTTATTTAGTACATTATAGGTTAAGAATTCTGTAATAGAAAAAAATACCAAATAAGGACAAAATAAAAGTGGAGCTCCAGAATGGGATAACTAGATGCAGTAACTTTTATAGGAGCGTACTACTGTTAAAACACTGATTTACACAACTTCTAACAGCTCAACAATCATCCTACAATAAACAAATACACACTCTGCTCTTAAGCCACTAGAGAGGTATGTAATAGCAGTGAGAAAAAAATATGTGAGATTCTATAAAATTCAAAATACAAAAATAAGTCACTTAAAGCTACAGCAAAGTTACATTTCACTAGCTGTGAAGATAGTGAAGGTATGAAAGGATGGAGATTCAATCATTTAAACAGTTTTCCAAAAATGAGTCTAGAAACTTACAAATCCAGCATTCAATTATGACACACACCATGTGTTATCTGATCCACTGAAAGACAAACAGAAGGGAGCAGTACCTGTTTTGTCTGTCAGTAAGTACACCAAGCGTCCAAGTTCCTCTGGTATTGTGCTGGTCCGAACAACTGTCCCAGGAATATTCTCATCTTTCATAATCATCCATCCATATGCTGCTTTGCCCATGTCCAAGTTTACCCGCAGACTGCCAAGTGAAACCATCATGATGGTCAGTGCATCCAGACCTACATAACAGTCCACGCCCAATGGACTTACACACACACTTTAATTTTTATAGAAATAAATAATACTGGATTTCAGCCTTTAAAATAAATGATTTGTGTATATTTAAGTGAACAAACGATTTTATACTCCAGATAATGTTTACAGGTAATAGTTGGGTGGATAATTCCTTTCACATGAGTTACAGTATGAGTTACAAGAGAAGCAGGCAACTAGTTCTAAGTATTCCATTAACACATAGAGCACTGTGGGTGTAAAGAGGAAAACACATATGCTTAAGGTTACTGTGAGAAAATATGTGAAAGGGGTCTTGAGGCATCTGGAAAGGCACTTTGCTTCTTAGTGATTTTTTTAAATATTTCATATTTTGTAATATTACATATTTCAAATCTGTATGTAATAGACTATAATTGATGGCCTCTGGAATGTCTTCCAGGCTTTAATTAAAGGGAGGCTATATAAGAACATACTCTAAAACTGCCCACTGAGGGCAATAGTCTCAGCACACCTATTATGTGCCAACTCAAACACGTTCATCTCTCTCTAATTAAACTATGGAAATTCAGTAGACAACCATGGGGATGAAACTGCTATTCATCAATCATTTATGATCTATCAGCATCGTAATTCATATGATTCAACCTATTAATAAATACACTTTTGAAAAACAGTATCCAGGAATCAGTCAATGGCAAATACATAAATTAAGAAGCATCAAACTAGTATAACTTCATTAATTGATCTGTAGGGTTGACACCTTAAAAATCATAGGAATGACATTAGTTGGAAGGAAAACTGTTAATTGGCATTACCTGTGCATCTCTCTCCAACCAGCACCTCCCCATATTTTGGCTACTTATATCCTTGTTAAAAGAGTGAAGCAAACTAATAGATGACAATAGTCCTTAAGCAGGAGGGATAGAAAATGGCATTCCAGGAAGGCCCAGTGGCCCAGTGCAGGCCTACCATTGTGTGGGTCTGTGAGAAGCTGCTAAATTATTCAATGTTAAGCATCAAGCAGTGTGAGGGACATTTGTGTCAATGGTGTGAAATCACAATACCTTCCAGGTAGGTTTAGGATAAAGGGGGCAGTTGAAGAAGAAATGTAAAAACTTTTTCCCATAGATTCTGATTTGATTTGGGCTTTAAAACAGATTATTTATGAATAAGAGAGATAAAATAACCACAGGACTTGTTGAAATAAACAGGCAGAAGTCGGGAGAGAACTGAGTGGGTGAGGTGGGCCAGTAAGGGAAGACACACCCAAAACACATCAGGGAGATCGGACAGCTGTCTAATTTTTCATAGCTCTGATCACTTGGCTCAGAGACCTGCACAATAGAAAAGCATGGTCATCTGCCTGTGTGTTGGTTCTTTTAGATTTTGGTCAAGTTGTTTTACAAAATGTTACCCTGCATTGGGCTGTAGTTTTCTGTCCTCAGCTTATTGTCTGTCACCAGGCTCAGGGTGTCAAGAACCAAAGAAGCTCACTAAGATACTTATGTTCAGTGTTCTTTTCAAACCATGAGCAATTTATGTTGTTGAAGAGTTACAAGATTGTATTAGTTCATAGAATATCATATTATAAGTAATTACTCCTGGGCCATTTTAGGTTGAATACAAACATTCCTCAAGGAACATATAGAACAGTAGCTGCTCGTGGCAAAGAGAAGAATAAATACCTTTTAGAGGATAAAAAGGTGTAAGGACCATAGAACACAAATCATCACCAAAAACGATGCAGTAAAATGCCTCAAATAAGACAACACTTCCACACAAGGAAGTACAGCTCCACATGTGCCATGATTCATGTTGTGAATTTGGTCAAATGCTAAAGGAATAATTTGCTTTTAATGCTAAGCCTCTAAGGTACTCAGACTCTATGGTAGCAGAGTGATGATTGTCACTATACTGACTTTACTTAGTAATGCCCGGCTGTATAGACCTTTATCCAGGGAGGTGCCAACTCTGACAAGCTGCTTATGTAATCTATGAACCACGTGATTACAGAAATGTTAGACGGTAGCAGATACCAGATGCATTGTAAGTCCATTCTACTGCTGACTTAGCAACTGTGACCCTGTTAGCCACAGACCTGTTCCAGGTAAAAACGTGGTGATTTGTCTTCAGATAGTTCACTGAGCCAGGGCACAACCATGACTCTACTATCATACAGGTATGAAAGATGAATCGCCTCAGATGAGTAGTCTTTCAGGGATGTTGCCAATAGGAACGTACGTATATGAAAATGTTTATTTTTGCAATCATAGGAAATATGAGGTGGATTTCAAGATGTAAGACTGCCTTCATGACAACTCATTTTTGTTCAAACAGTCTACTCCCACAGCTACAAATACCTACAGAAACTCAAGAGTCTGAATAAATTTCAACTGCATTTTCCCAAAATACACAATACAACTCCATTTAGGCCCCGGGATGCTTGCTATATTTAAGCTCTAATTTGTTACAATTAAACCTCAGCACTTATCACTGCCAGGTGAGCCAGTCCCCAGCCCACCTGAGAAACACACACGATTCTCCTTGGGAAACGAATCTACCTGAAATAATTCACATGCCAATTCTAATCTGAGCAAAAGAAAAAAGAAGCCATTTTCATTAGAATTTTTACCAAATATAATCAAAACCATTGCGTATGAATGCTAAGGCTGAAGGACACTGATGTTTTTTCTGAAATCTTCCAGCATTTTTCATTCTGATGATATGCTACAGGCAGCAGCAGACAGCAACAAAAGCTTTTCCCTGGTGAACTACCCTGTACAACAAAACACAGCTAACACTGTCATCTCAGGAGAAGTTGAGCCCCTCCTGGGCTTTGGGTCAGCACTGCTGCCTTAGATGAATCAAAATACCCATGAGTGAACAGGAGGACTCCTCACCTTCTGCTCAAAACACTCTACCATGAGCTATATCCATAGTCACTGGCTATATCTCCAGTTCTAGTCAGGGTCTCTCTAAATGGCCTGACTAGACTTGAATTTGCTTTATAGCTTAGGTAGGTCTTGAACTCTTTATCCTCCTGTCTCAGCCTCCTGAGTAGCTAAACTGTTAGAATCGCAGCCCTGTGCCACCAAGCCCTTCTAAATGTGTTGTCCAGGTTTAGAACTTGAAACCCTGCATCACCGTTTCCAGCAATCTTCCTACTAGCAAATGCCAACACAGATCAGCCTTTCTGCTTAATGGGTATGTTCTAGCTAGCATAAACTCCTGCCAACTCATCCTCCTAAAATTCTGGCAACTGTCTTCTATGCTCCAGGTGGAAGAAGTCGGGCTAACATGTTTGATGTTAGCTATCACTTGTATCAGTTTCTAATTTTAACATATGTCAGTTCTGTTATCTCTTACTAAAGGTTGATTTGATTCCACGGTCAAGCAAGGTTTCAAAAGAAAGTAGACCTTGGGTCAAGCAGGATGGTTCAGTGGGTAGAAGTCTTTGTAGTGCAAGCCAGACACCTGAATTAAATCCCTAAGACCCATGGTGGAAGGAGAAAGCCAATTCCCACAAGCAGTTCCCTGACTTCCACATACAGACCAGGGCATGCAGAACCCAACAAATAAATGCACTGTTCAAAAATTTTAGAAGGAACACAATCCAACTAAAAGTCCAATGAGCTATTAAATGCATTTGCAAACATGAGAGAGACACTAATCATCCTAATACTAAAATTCAAATTGACACAGAAAAATGAAGATAGCAAGAGTCCAATGCAAAGGGCACAAAGAAGCAAAGGCATGTGCTTTGTGTGCTATTTTATGTCTGGCCATCCTTCTACTCCATCCCCAGAGGATACTAGGAACTACAGACTAGATTAACTCTAGGATGTTATGTTTCTTCTGAGACATAATATCTACTGAAATTAATTTATAAACTAGCCATAGTATTTAACAATAACAGTGAAATATAACTATAACAATATATTATAATAAAAGTAACATGACTGTGGTCTTTTTTAAAATATTTTACTGAGTACTTAAATTTTTAGACCACAGTTGATCATGGTAAGAGAAACTAAACTGTAGAAAGTGAAGGTATGTGCAAGTGGGACTGATGACCAACTTCACTGAATGAAGAAAGGAAACTAAAGATAGGCAGGCAGAGTTCTGCTCTGGGTACAACAGTTGGTGTGCACCCAACAATGCAAACTCTTAGCTTCCTGACTATAGAGTCTGAGATCTCAGCCTCAGCTATGTTAAGACCTTTCAGGAAGCAGGTTGACTGTGCTGTGGAATAATCCTTCTGTACACTGTGTGAATATTTATTACTCAGATTGGATTAATAAAAAGCTGATTAATCAGTAGCCAGGCTGAAATTATATAGGTGGGACAATCAAACTAGGAGAATGATGGAAAGAAGGGAGGAGTGACAGGAGCCACCAACCAGCCAGCTTCAGAGGAAGCAGTACACATAGAAAATGAGGAAATAAACCATGAGCCATGTGGCAAAGCATAGATAAGAAATATGAGTGAATTTAAATGTAAGAGTTAGCTGGTAACAAGCCTGAGCTATCAGCCAAGCATTTATAATGTATATTAAGCCTCCGAGTCAGTTATTGGGAAGCAGCTGCCAGTTATTTGGGAGCACACAGCTGAGGCAGGAAAACTCTACCTATCTGACTGTGTTTTGTTTCTGTAACTTCTTCAAAGCTGGGAACTGACTGGCAAATCAACCATACAACTTGAGTAGAGCCTTGCCAGCCTGTATAAACATTCAGTTAAATTTTGTATATCCAAAACAGATGTGTGAGGTAGAGATGCCCACTACCCCTGGAAAGCTCCTCCAGGTTACCCTCAACAGTTCACACCCTTCCTATAATACCTCACCTTAAAACCAACGAGTTGTTAGGTCATTTCAATTTTGCAACTATATGAAGTAATCACACAATGTATAGCTTTTGGGTTTGAGCTTTTACAGTCAACATAGCTCTCAACCTGCTATGGTGTGAATGTTTTTGTCCTTTTTCCTTATAATTTGTTTTTAAGGCAAATATATACAAGCCATGTATATTTTATATACCAATAATAATCAAAATTAAAGTATATTACTTACAATAGCAAAAAACTATAAAATGTTTAGAAATAAATATATACCCTAAAACATTACTGGCAGAAAATGTAAAAGATCTAAATAATGTTCATAAAGCCAAGTGTTGTGACACATGACTAATTTTGGAACTTTGGGTAGTGAACAGGAAGATTGCAAGTTCAGGGTCATCATCTGCTACACAGTGCGTTCAAGTTTAAGACCAACCTAGTAGTATACATGAAACTCTGTGTCAAAAATGTTCACAATTGTACAACGGAATGGTATCAGAGTGAGAGTTATTTGTAAATAGATCTCTAGGTTCAAATATAATTCCAGTTAAAATGTCAATATACTGCTTTGCTAAAATTAAATGTGTGTACTGAATAGCTCTAAGCACCTTTCAATTTTATTTTTTTCCCTTTGTTGAAATTTGTTCTTACATAATATATCCTGATTACAGTTTCCCCTCCATCTACTCCTCATAGTTCTTCCCTTCTTCCCTCTCAGCCAGATCCATCCCTTTTCTGTCTCTCATTAGAAAACAAAACAAGGTTTTAAGTGATAATAATAAAACAAAAACTAACAAACTGAAATTGGACAAAAGAAACAAAGAGAAAGAAGAGCCCAAGAGAGGGAACAAGAAAGAGACCCACTCGTTTGCACAACATGGAACCTCATAAAAAAGATTAACTGGAAGCCATAATATATACGCAGAAGACCTGGTACAGAGACCCGAAGGTCCTGTGCATGCTGCCTCAGTCTCTGAGTTCATATGAGCTTTAGAGGGCATTGTTTTCTTGGTGTCCTCCATTCCCTCTGCCTCTTATACTCTTTCCATCTCCTCTTCCACAGGGTTCCCTGAGCCCTGAGGGGAGGGATTTGATGAATATATCCTGTTTAGAGTTGCATGTTCCAAGGTCTCTCCTTCCGTGTATAATGTCTTGTTGTAGGTCTCTATATCTGTTCCCATCTGTTGCAGGAGGAAGCTTATTTGATGATGGCTGAACAAGACACTAATCTATGAGTATAGCAGAATGTGCTTAGGAGTCATTTTATTGTTACTTTTTCATTTTTTTTTTGTTTGCTTGTTTTTTAAAGAACAGCAGTATTTGGTTTTACCCTAGGTGCCTGGGCTATCTAGTCTCAGGTTCTTGGTTCATCTAAGTAGTTTCAGGTATGAGTTCCATCTCAACAGAGTGGGCCTTAAGTCAAATCTGAAACTGGTTGGTTACTCTCACAAATTTTGTGCCACCACTGCACTAACATGTCTTTTTTTAAAATTTTTTATTTACGAAAAATTTCCCTTCATTTTACACATCAAAGATCCTCCTCTTCCCTCTTCCCCCCAACCTCCTCCTCCCAACCCACCCCTCCCCCTCACAGAAGGCAAGGCACATCCAGTAGAGGCAAGTCCAAGGCCCTCCCTGCCTCAAGGCTGCAGGAGGTGTCCCATCATAGGTAGTGGGCTCCAAATGCCCACTCATGCACCAGGGATGGATCCTGGTCCCACAGCCAGGGGGCCCTCCAAGCAGATCTAGTTACACAACTGTCTCCCCATGCAGAGGGCCCAGCCCAGTCATGTGCAGGCTCCAGAGCTGTTGATCCAACTTTCATGAATTCCCACTAGTTTGATTTGGTCATCTCTGTAGCTTTCCTTCCCCATTATGATCTTGATGCACTTGCTCATAGAATCCCTCTCATCTCTCCCCGACTGGACTCCTGGAGCTCTGCCTGGTGCCTGGCTGTGGATCTCTGCATCTGCTTCCATCAGTCACTGGAGAAAAGCTCTGTGATGACAGTTAGGGTGTTCACTGATCTGATCACTGGGGCAAGCCAGTTAAGTTCAGGCACCCTCTCCACTATTTCTAGTAATCCAAGCTGGGGTCATCCTTGGGGATTCCTGGGAACTTCCCTAGCACTCGATTTCTCTCTATTCCTATGATGTCTCCCTCTATCATGGTATCTCTTTCACTACTTTCCCACTCCATCCCTGTTCCAGCTCAACCATCCTGGTCCCTTATGTTCTCATTCCCCATCCCTTACCCTCCATTGCCCACCCCTCATCCCATTTACTCATGGATATCTCATCTATTTCCCCTTCCCAGGGCACTAACATATCTTGCAGGCAGGATACCATTGTCAAGCCAAGCATTTGTAGCTGGGTTGGTATTCATATTTCTCTTTTGGTAGCATTTAGAGGACCTTCTTGTACCAAAGATGTTAGCATGTACTGGTGAAGGCTCTATTTAGGCACCAGCTCCACTTCTCCACATTCAATAAGTTGTGTAGGTGTTGTCTTCAGCAATGGGGATTTGCCATTGGTTTGTGGAAAGCAATCTATAGTCTTGGCAACAGTCTAGATTGGAGATAATCGTAGAACCTTTTGAGCCAAAATCTCAATTACATATAACCAATTCTTGGTACTGGAAGCATCATTTGTTGACAAGAGATGGCTAGTTGTACCTCTGTCTCCATTATTTGGCGATTTCAGTTAGATCGCCTGTGTGTGTGTGTGTGTGTGTGTGTGTGTGTGTAGGAAGCTTCTACTGTATTAGGTTTCCATACTACCCCTCAAATGGCCCTTAATTTTAGCTGTCTCTCATGTTCCCTCCCCATTTATCTTCCCATTCCAGCCATCCCCCAATCCACTTAAAATTTTCTATTTCCCTTTCCTAGGGAGATTTATCTGTCCCTTAACTAATCGCTTACTCCATACCTAACCTCTAGTTCTATGGATTATACTTTGGTTATCACTGACTTAACAGCTAACATCCACATATAAGTGAATACATACCTTTCTAGGTCTGGCATACCTCACTCAATGTGTGTCCCCCTCCCAGTTCCATCCATTTACCAGTGAATTTCTTCCTTTTTAATGGATAAATAATACTCCATTTTGTAAATACACCACATTTTCTTTATCCGTTCTTCTGTGAGGAACAACTAAGTTGTTTCCAACTTCTGGCTATTATGAATAGAGTAGCAATGAACATGGCTGATCAAGTGTCTCTTTGGTGGGATGAAGTGTCCTTTGGGTGGTATAGCTGGATCTGGAGGTGGATCAATTCCCTTCTTCCCGAGGAACCACCACACTGATTTCCATAGTGGCTGTACAAGTTTGAACTCCCAGCAGCAATGGAGGAGCATCCCCCTTATTCCATATACTTACTTCACATGAGCTGTTGCTTGTTTTACTGTACAGCCATTTATATACTTAGCCATTTCAAGTACTATACTGAATAGGTACGGAGAGAATGGACAACCTTGTCTCATTCCTGATTTTAGTGGAATTGCTTCTCTCCATTTAATTTGATGTTGTCTATGGGCTTGCTGTAAAGTGCCTTTATTGAGCTTAGGCATGTCCCTTATATCTCTAATCTCTCCAGGACTTTTATCAAGGAAGGGTATTGTATTTTGTCAAAGGCCTTTTCTGCATCTAATGAGGTGAGAATACTTTTTATTTTCTTTCTTCATTTGTTTATATGTTGGATTACATTTATTGATTTACACGTTGAAAAATCTCTGCATTTCTGGGATGAAACCTACTTGATCACGATGGATTATCTTTTTGATGTGTCCTTGGATTCAATTTACATGTATTTATATAATTTTGGCATTTATGTTCATAAGGGAAATTGGTCTGTTATTCTCTTTGTTGGGTCTTTATGTGGTTTGGGTTTCAGGGTAATTGTGGCCTTGTAAAACAAACCAGACAATGTTCCTTCTGTTTTCTTTTGTGGAACAATTTGAGTAGTATTAGCATTAACTCTTCTTTGAAAGTCTGTAGAATTCTGTTCTAAAACCATCTGGCCCTGGGCTTTCTTTTGGTTGGGACACTTTTTAATTACTGCTTCTATTTCACTAGGGGTTATAGGTCTGTTTAAATGCTTGTCTCATCTTGACTTAACTTTGGTTAAGTGGCATGTACTAAGAAAATTATCCATTTCTTTTAGATTTTGCAATGTGGTGGAGTATGTATGTCCTTATAAGTCCTTGGGTTTTCCTCAGTATCTATTATACCCCCCTTTTCATTTCTAATCTTGTTAATCTCTCCTGCCTTTTGGTTAATTTGGATAAGGGTTTGTCAATCTTATTGATTTTCACAAAGAACCAACTATTTACTTCTTGATTCTTTTTAATTTGTTTCTATTTTATTAATTTCACCCTTAGGTTTATTTCCTGCTGTCTACTTTTTTGGAGATGTGATCTCTTCTTTTTTGTTCTAGAGCTTTCAGGTGTGCTGTTAAGCTACTAGTATGAGATCTCTCCAAATTTTTATGTAGTCACTAAGTGCTATGAACCTGCCTCTTAGAACCACCTTTTTGTATCCCATAAGTTTGGGTATGTTGTATATTCATTTTCATTCAATTCTAGAAAGTCTTTAATTTCTGTCCTTTTTTCATTCAGTAGTGTGCTGTTCAGTTTCCATGAGTCTGTAAACTTTCTGTTATTGTTGATATTCAGCTTAAATCTGTAGTGGTCAGATAAAGATGACGAATGTTATTTCAATTTGTGTGTGTGTGTGTGTGTGTGTGTGTGTGTGTGTGTGTGTGTGTGTGTCTGTTAAGACTTGCTTTGTGTACAAGCATGTACATATTTTGGAGAAAGTTCCATGAGGTACTTAGAAGAAGGTATATTCTTTTGTGTTTGGGAGAAATGTTTTTGTAAATATCTGTTAGGTCCATTTGGTTTATAATGTTAGTCAGCTCCAGCATTTCTGTTTAGTTTTTGTTTGTATGTATGATCTGCTTTTGGCAAGAGTGGGGAACTGAAGTATCTCACTTTGAGTGTGTGAATGTCAATCTGTGACTTAAGCTGTAGTTGTGTTTGTTTTATAAAGTTAGGTTTGGTACATAGATGTTAAGAATGCAATGCCCTCTTGGTGGAGTTTTCTTTTGATGAGTATGTAGTGTTCTTCCCCATGTCTTCTTATTAGTTTTGATGTGAAGTCTATTATGTCAAATATAAAATGGCTACACTAGCCTGCTTCTTTGGTCTTTCTGCTTTTACCTTGAGGTGATAAAATGTTTCTTGGATGCAGCAGAAAGATGAATCCAGTTTTCTAAACCAATCTATTAATCTGTCTCCTTTTTTGGCATGGGGGGGGGAACTATTAATATTGAGTTATCAATAAGCAGTGTTTATTGATTCCTGTTATTTTGTTGTTGCTGTGTGTGTGTGTGTGTGTGTGTGTGTGTGTGTGTGTGTGTGTCTTTCCCCTCTTTTGATCTGCTAGTCTAGGATTGTTTATTCCTTGTGATTTTTTTGGGTGTGTGTGATTAACCTCTTTAAGTTGGAGTTTTCCTTCAGTTTGGCTGGGTTTATAAATAGATATTAATTAAATCTGGTTTTATCATGGGCTATCTTATTTTCTCTATCTATTGTGATTAAAAGTTTTGCTGTTTCTGTCTTCTTAAAACTTCATATTCACACTTAGTTCACCTGTAGCAACCTCACGAGAAGGACCTCCACTTCAGCCCTCAGCATGAATAGGTTATTGCTTTATCAGAGGACCCAAGAGGGCTAGCTACTTCCCTTTTTGACTTCCTGCCCTCCACCATGTAAAGACTGTGAAGACATGCCATGCAAATAGAGAGCAGCCTTTGCTACACAGAATCTATTAGTATCTTGACTGAATGTACCAGTTCTCAGAGTATGAGGTATAAATTTATGTTTTATATTAATTATTTAGTCTCAGTGTTTTGTTATAGAAGCACACATGGACTAAGGCAATACTCAAGTTGCTATATGTATCTAAAGCTCATTCCTTTTAACTCAATGACAAGCAATCCTGTAGTTTAACAGGTGGCTTAAAAATGAAAACATTACTGTTTCTGATAAAGTGAAAATAAGCTAAAGCAAACAAAGATATAATTACAAACTCAATTAAAAAAACAACCCTGTAATAACCAAAAGTAAAAGTCACAATGGAAATCAAATATTCCGGGGCTGAGAGAGGTAGTGTAGTTGGTAGAGTGCTCGTCTAGCAGACACAAATCCTTGGGTGTGATGCCCAGCACCACACAAGAGACGCATCATGGCACATATCTGTAATCCAGCACTTGGGAGATGGAGGTATGTGTGTGTGGGTGGGTGGAATCAGTAGTTTGAGGCCATCTTTGGCTACATAATTAAGTTCAAGACAAGCTTGGGTTACTGAAATCATGAGATCCCATCTAAAAAGCAACAACAACAAAAACCACAAAACCATTTCTGTACTTGTTAATAATAAAAATACAGATGAAAATTTTAGATATAACAAAAATAATAAAAAGAAATTAATGACTTAAATACATGTATTCAATAGGGGGCTCAAACTAGTCAGTTAAACATCTACATCATGGGGGCTGGAGAGGTGGCTCAGAGGTTAAGAGCACTGACTGTTCTTCCAGAGGTCCTGAGTTCAATTCCCAGCAACCACATGGTGGCTCACAACCATCTGTAATGAGATCTGGTGCCCTCTTCTGTATACATAATAAATAAATCTTTAAAAAAAAATCTACATCATGAAGAAAAATACTCAATCTAAGTAGGAATAAAAAAGTAACATTATGAAACAGAAAATAACATATGGTAGGAAAATTCACAAGGATAATAGTATGCATTTCTAAAAACCTACCAATGTTGTTTGGAAACTGATTTTAAAAAATAAAGGAAACAGGAAGGGTAGATAAGATTAAAGAATGGAAATGATAAAGCAGAGTATGGCCGCACAACCTGTAATCCCAGCACAGTGGACGTGAGTAAAGGCAGGAGGATCGGGAATTCACAGTCAGCCTCAACTACACAGGAAATTCAAAGCTAGTATATATTACAAGAACCATGTGTCAAAAATAATAAACAAATAAAAAACAATGAAAAAAATTAAAAATCAATATTATAGACTTTATACATATATGGGATAACACCATAAACAAATTTGTGAAAAATTTTGAAAATTTAGACAGCTGACATATTTCTTGAAAACTAGCTTTGCCAAACTGATTACTAAGGAAAGCAAATTTGTGCAGTCTTTCCACAGAGAAAGTTCAGGCTCCCAACTGTCTTCTTGACATGCNAGTGTTTAAAGAATAGACAGTGCCAACATAACATAAGTGTTTTAGACATGAGAAATGGCAGATTCATCATTGTTTTATGAGCCTGTATAACTTTGATACTAAACTGCAAAAAAGAGGGGGGGGAGTATGAAAAGACAAAATTACAAGTATTATCACTTGTGGAAACTGATAGAAAAATCTTCCAGAAAATGAAAGTAAATGGACTCTAGTGAAACCCAGAGAGTAAATGGCCAGGTTAGCTCATCCCCTAGAAATAAAAAGCTGGTATGATACTAGAAAGTCAATCACTATAATTTAGCATAACAATTTTTAAAGAAACATATTAATCAAGAAGAATCATGAAGAGATTTAGAAAATATAAAATTGTATTATGGCTTGAAAACAACTTTTAGCAAAAGGAATTAAAAACAATGAAAATGTTAAGAGAGTTTTTATTAAAAAGGTAGCATGTTTAGATGGTGATTATTTTGACTTTGATGATGGGAACAAAGGAAGAACGCACTTCATTCGTACCTTTACTAAATAATACACAAGATTTTTGCCTATTAACAAGAAATGAAATAAATGGTAAAAATACATAATTTTAAAAGATTCTAGATTAATAACTAAGGTCAACAAGGTTTTACCAAAGTCAGATTCAAATAATAGAAATAAACATTATTTCTTTATACCAGAAACAGAGATATAAAAGGGAACTTAAAAAAAAAACTTATAATAGGATTTTAAAATATAAAGTATTTATAAATTACTGCTGTGGGATGTCTTTCTGTATGCTGTGAATATATGTTGCTCTGATTGGTTGATAAATAAAGCTGTTTGGCCAATGGTGAGACAGAATAAGGTTAGGCAGTACATTCGAACTAGAGGAAGAAAGGAGAATGAGGCAGATGCTGTGAGCCGCAGCCAGGAGAAGCAAGATATGAAAGTAACCATAAGCCACAAAGCCACGTGGCAATGCATAGATTAATAGAAATGGGCTGAGTTAAGTTTTAAGAGCTAGCTAACGAGAAGCCTGTGCCATTAGTCCATACAATTTATAAGCAATATAAGCAAGCCTCTGTGTGTTTACTTGGTTCTGAGCAGCTGCGGGACTGGGTGGGACACTGGAGAAACTTCCGGCTACAAATTACTCTAACAAAAGTTGTATAATCTTATTATGGAGAAAGTTTAGACAAAATATAAATAAAGTTAAGAGGTGCAGCAGCAGATTCATGACCAAGAGGAGTTTTCGAAAACTCAAAGACACAAGGAGGAAAGGTCTGTGTTAAAAACTGCCTCATGCTGAAGGCATATTAATTAGTTCGCTCTTTGGTCAGTGGAAGACAGACCAAGGGAGCCAACAAGCAATGTATACATGACAGAGATGATAGCAAGTCTCTGGGAAAGAGTTGTTTTTTGTTTTATTTTGTTTGTACAATGGGTGGTAAGGCAATTAATTTTTTAAAAAATTGGATCTGAAAACTCATATGCTACTTAAAAAAATCAGTTGTCTAGCATGGGCAAGGCCTTGGGTTCACCCTTGGTCCCTGTCTCCTCCCTCCCCCTGCAGGAGTGTGTCTTTAGGTTAGAATGTACACTTCGAATACTTGAACCCTGAGTTCAAATTCCAGAATCACAAGAGAACACTTTCAGTGGTCCACAGAGAGGATGCTCACATTCAGCAGACAGTGAGAGGAGCATGGTCTTAGAGCAGAGGAAAATTTCTAGGCACACAGTTTGACAATATACAAAGATTCATACATATTTAACAAGGTAAAATCAGAAACTATTTTGCTGGGTAAAAAATATCACGCTACAGAGAAAGATGTCGCAAAATAGGAATGAAAAAATTAGAGCTACATAACTGTCTAGAAGACTCGACAAAGGACTTAGAAAGTTCACAAAAGAGAAACTCCTAATCAATGGTTCTCTACCTGTGGGTTCAGACCCCTTGGGGGTTGTTGAACCACCCTTTTACAAGAGTTCACCTAAGACCATTGGAAAACACAAATATTTACATTACAATTCATAACAGTACAAAATTACAGTTATGAAGTAGCAACAAAAACAATTTTATGGTTGGGGTCACCAGAACATGAGGAACTGTATTAAAGGGTCATAGCATTAGGAAGGTTGAGAACCACTGCTCTATAGTGATATTGGAATGCAAACTTGGTACTTCCACTTATCAAAATACTGGCAATATTAGCAAATACAGCAAAGCCATAAACAAAACACAGCCAAATAATTCCATTCCTAACACATACGTGTTCATGAATGTGTACAGCAACACTGGAACAACCCAAAGTTTGTCAATTGATTTTCGACACACAGTGGTACATTCATAAATGAGGATGGCAGGCTATAAGAAATGGAGCCATGCTAAACATAGACCAAAAATTGTAAAAGGGTAATCTTCAATATAATTCCAACTGTATAAAGCAATAACACAAAAAAATTATATTATATTTACACATGCAAATGTATGTGCAATGCTATTGAGAAAAGCAAGAAGTTAACCTTGAGAAAAATATCTGGCCATGTGGCAAGAACTATAGCATCATATGGTGTCCTGCAAACATACAGAATTATTGTCAACTAGAAATAAAACTGATATGGTGATACATTGTGTACCCTACTAAACTTCCCTAAGGATCAGAACACAGAGCCAGCCACTCGATTAGACATGGAGGTCAGGCAGTGGTGGCACACACCTTTAATCCTATCACTCAGGAGGCAGAGATCTGTCTGGATCTCTGTGATTTCAAGGCCTCACTGGGCTACATGAGATTATCCAGTATAGGAGAGAAATAGAGCCAGACAGTGGTGGCACACACCTTTAATCCCAGCACTTGAGATCTCAAGCCTTTGTTTGGGAAGCACACATGCCTTTAATCCCAGGGCAGAGAAAGGTATATAAGATGTGAAGAAACAGAAACTCTCTTTAGGCTGAGGATTTCATAGAGGTAAGAAAGGCTGGCTGTTCTGCTCCTCTGATCTTTCAGCTTTCACCCTGATATCTGCCTCTGGGTTTTTTATTAAAAGACCATCTAAGATTCGAACAACAAACTGAAATACTCCACTTACAGTAAAAGCAAGCATTAATGCTCAAAAAATGGCTGGAGCAGGCTATAATACAGGGAACTTTTTTTTAAGACAAGTGTTTTTTGTGGATGTGTGTGCACATACAGGTCACAAAGACAAAAGAGCTAACCCTTACACACCTAATGAAGGAAGTGGCCCAGGCTGAGGACTGTTCAGAACACAGATGTAAGTGTATATAACAGAATACACAAGAGTATCAGAGTGTGTAAAGCTTAGCTACCTACTCCAATGTGAGAATTCATCAGGAGACAAAGACCTCCCCTTCTCAGGAAGAAGAGCTGTTGGATAAGAAAACAAAACAAAACATCCCAGAACCGACAACAAGTTGTAGAAACTGCTAGAAATTTCCTTCAGTCAGGGTTTATTGGTAACCCTGGTAGGACTGCTGCACCAATGCCACCAACACCGGTGGTATTCCAGCGTTCAGGGTGAGGACTTGGACAGAACCTGTGCCATCTAGTCTTCAGCCTGCCACTCTCGGCATTTTGCTGAGAAGCCTCCCACATATGCTGATTCGGTGACATCAGTAATATGAAAGAGAAACTCTGTCTCCTGCAATCACAAGCAGCCCTTGTAGCTCGGTGCTCCAGGAAAGACACTGCCTGTGCAAGAGGTTCTCAAGTGTGCCTCAGAAGGGATATAATTATCTCTTTGTCTACAGCATTTTTGCCTCTCTTGCTCATGGACGCCTTATGCAGAAGCAAAAGTCTCTTTGACTCAGCACCGAGAAGTCAGTTTTTGGATTACCAATTAAAACACGGGGCATTTTAAACCATCTGGAGAGAACACACAAAGAACAGCAAAATTCCTGACCCAAGATATCTCTCAGGTTCTCCACATGCTGACATGCTAAGAAGAACCTGCCCGTTTCTTCCTGTATATAGGAGACATGCACAGGTTGAAGGGACACATGTTCATTTTAGAATCATAAAACAAAAGCTATAGAATGCAATATTTATCTTGGAATGACAGAAATGGTGTAATTAAATATGATCTAAAAATCCCACAAAACAAACAAAAAGGACAATATAAATTTATCAAATAGCTTAAAAAATATTTTATTTTAAAATTATTTTAATGAGTTTATTTTTTAATAATTTTATTAAAATTCTTAACTTTTGTAAATTTGGAAGTTTTCTGATTCTTAAAACACAAGAAGAAAAGGCGCTTGACTTCCTAGATTTCCGTATTTTGCAAAATAACATATATTTAAAAGTCCAAAAGCACATTTAAACTCCAAAATGAACTATTATCCTAATTCTATGGAAACTCCGTAGTAGGAAAACAAACTTGTTTTCATTAAAGATAAACCACAATTTGTTAAATAAGCTGCCTATGCTCTTCACACTCTACCTCTCATTCCTTTGGCTAAGTTGGTACAAATGCAGGTCTAGGTGTGCAGCACAAGGTAGTATGTTGTGTTGAAGTGGGCATGCTTGTGGTAAACTGAGTACAGGTAAGGTTACAATACTGTCTAGTCCGGCTCTGCACACCTGGCTGAACATGCTAAACATGCTCACTGAAAAACCAGAACATGAAAGACTGTAAACAGCATGATGTTATCATCATTTTGTATGCAAGTATTTAAAAAAATAATAAAAACTAAAAATAGGAAAGTATGCTGGTACATGCATATATGTATGTGCAAAGATATATTCACAAAAAAGCATATGTGCACATTCATATTTATAAGTCTATCTAAACATANGAAAAGATGTGTGTGGGTATGTGTGTGTGTGCTCGTAGGGGCAAGGGTCAACACTGAGTGTCTTTCTCTGTTACTTTCCAATCTTATTTTCTAAGACTATGTTTATCACTGAGCCCGGCACTTGTGGTTTTGGAAGGAGGGATCTTCCTTTCTCCACTGCCCACTACTGGGGTATAGGTGGAGTGCCATACCCAACTCAGCTCCTGTGGTTAGGCAGCAAGCACTTAACCCACTTGACCATTTTCCCAGTTCTAAACACATTAAAAGGTTTATACAATATACATAGTGAGATTATATTTATTTTCTTAGTAGATATTTTTCATTTTCATTACAAATCCATGTAACTATTTAAATATTAAAACAACAAAAATCACTTTTAGTTCCAACAATCCTTCTAAGGCATAATTTTGTTAAAATAACTAGCTTTCTCTATTAAATAAATGAAAGAAAAATGGGGCAAGTACCTCTATGTTGTTATTTTCCTAAAGATGGAGACAAAAGGAGACACTCTATAAATTACAGTCCAGATCCCACCAGAATGCTCCAGAGCTGAGAAGAAAGGCTCCTTGGCCTTCCTCCCACTCAAATACAAGTGTCTTGAATGTAATATCACAGCACATTCCAGACAGGTTTAAAAAAATCAACACAAAGGAAGAACATTAGAAAGAAAATCTTGAGAATCCTTCAAAAAGATGGGGAAATGCCACTTTGAATAGTCAAGGGCAGGTGCCTTGCACAAGTGAGTGGAGAAGACAGAGGGAGTGGTAGTGCAAGGCAGGCAGGCAATGACACCCTAGGCTTTCCCTCCTCTGCCAGAACACTTTCTTTCTGTCTTCTTTGGTGCCTGTCATCACCCAGGGCAAAGCTGGATGATCAATAAGTGTTCTTCCTGGTTTGCTTTTTATTGCTGTGATAAACACCATTACCAAAAGCAACTTGGGGAAGAAAATGTTTATTTGACTAACACGTCATATCACAATCCATCAGTGAGAGAAGTCGGGGCAGGAATTCAAGCAGGAACCTAGAGGTAGGTTCTGCAGCAGAGTCTACAGACAAACACTGCTAACTGGCTCACTCAGATTGTTTAATCATTCAAACCAGGGCTACCTGCTCAGGGTGGTCCTATATGCAACTGTTTGAGCCCCCACACATTAATCAGTAATCAAGAAAATGCCTCATACACTTGCCTATAGGCCAATCTGATGAGGACATTTTCTCAATTGAAGTTCCCCTTTCCTAGGTGACCCTAGTTTGTGTCAAGTTGACAACAAGGTGACCAACACAGTGGGCTATAAGAAAAGGGGAAAGGACATGAAGGTGGCAGACCCACTGGTTTGTTTGTGCATTTGTACTATCCAGTTGAGCCTGGTGCATTGATTGCTGCCTATGTCACACCCATAGTTGCTTCTAATTTTTTTTTTNGGTTTTTCGAGACAGGGTTTCTCTGTGTAGCTTTGGCACCTTTCCTGGAACTCACTCGGTAGCCCAGGCTGGCCTTGAACTCACAGAGATCCGCCTGCCTCTGCCTCCCAAGTGCCGGGATTAAAGGCGTGTGCCACCACCGCCCGGCTGCTTCTAATTGTTTTAATTATAAATAAAACCAAAAAGGACATAAACAATAAAAAAATTTCAAGTCTTATTTCAAACATAATCACTAAGAATATCTGAAAATGTCACTGACGTTGCTCCAAGCCCCCCCCCTCCCGCCTCTGTCTGTCCTGGATATGCAGGGTGACTTACAATCAGAACCTTTCACTCCCAGGATGCTCTGGAGGTGTTCAAGCCCCGGAGGTTGCCTGCAAGCCTTGAGTATGAATAAGAACAGACAGATGCATAGAACAGGAGGGCTAAAATACAGATCAAATACCACTGTGTGCATATTGGCAGAGGCACATTTAACCATGAGACGGGGGTGCTACAGTTCAAATATTTTAAGGTCCTTGAATCGTTTTAAATCAAAGCAAAGAGATGGGCTTTTTATGTGTGCAGGGCAACACTTCTAGGGAAACTACACAACAGAATACAAAGAATTACAAGGATAGAAGTGACTAAAAATTCAAAAGGGCACAAAAATATGGAGGTAGGACAAATAAAGTAAAAACAAGTGTTAAATGCAGGCAAGTCAATTAACTGCAATAAGCGTAAAGTCATGAAGGACTGAAAACAAAAATACCCAGCTACACACTATATCTAAAACCTTCTCATTCACTACACAGGAAAAAAAAAAAAAAAAAAAAAAAAACAACAACAACTCCAAGCCTGTAAATATTTAACAACAGCCTTAAAACACACAAATGAACCATGGAAATGAATAAAACCATAATCATTATAAGAGATGTACTTAAAAAGTTAGGGAGATTTTCTTTAACAGGAAGCATATAGATGATTTTAAAATCCCATGACATCCATCTAATGACGCGTGTACAATTCACTCCAGAGAACACAAATACTCCTAAGCACACACGGACATTTATAACTGACCACATCATGCAAACAATAACAAAGTAAGTGTGATGAGGATCTGGAGGTAAGTTCCAGAAGAAGTCCTGAAATACACTGTCATTATGCTCAGATAAAAGCAGATGTGTAGCCTAATATACCTGGAGTGGTATATTTCAAAGTGTCTACCAAGAAATCTGGAAGTTGGCATCATTTTCCCCATAGGAAAAAGCCTGCCATTCTATTCCCTAAAGGTAGGTACAGTTTTAGCCTCTGCCTGGGTCCTGTGCAGCCTGGTCCAGGAGTAGCTCTTCCTTTCAGAACTGGATACTACTGTGCAACTGGTCTAAGCTGGAGTTCCTAAGCAGGGGACCGTTTTTCTTTTTACTCTGAACAAGTATGTTTCCTCTTTGACTGATGTAGAGTGACAGTGGGTGTGTGCAAGGGGAGATCAGTG
>LZPO01097804.1:34029-50853 GCA_001675575.1 Neotoma lepida
GTGTGTGTGTGTGTGTGTGTGTGTGTGTGTGTGTGATAATATGTGGTAGGTTTTCTTCCCGTCTTAAGTTTATTATTCATTCTGGGATATGAACTACTAAGCCTTAACTGCAACCATGCAGCAGGCCACATGCAATTTATTTTGGCAATTTTGTGTTTTAATAGACATTATTTACCTTTTGAATTTGTTTAAGGAGTAGAACACTAGCCTAATCTTTACTATCTGGAAAGCACATGATGAGCCTTGGGCAGCGATGCTCACACTGGAATGGGAATACACCTGGGCAACGGCACATCTGAGGCTCACCCGTCAAAGCACCGCTTTCTTTAAGACACAGGGCACTCACCGCTTTTCATTTTGTTCCACTATTCTTAACAGTTCAATCTGAAGAAAAGATACTATTGGACACATTTTTATTCTGGAAGGCATATGTACAATGTCTATTTCTTTATGTAGCAAGTACCTTATTTTAAATACCCTTGGAGGGAGAGTCTGTTAGAACATTCTTCAAAGTTAATTTGAAGATGATGGCTATAAAATATATTACTCACAGAAAAAAAATCTACTTTTAAATAGGTTGATAACAATATTAAAATTCTGAACTCTATCTATCAAGACGTGTTAAGGAAATCACTAAGCATATAACAGTCAAGGCTTGGAGGGTATGCGCTCTGGGTTTCCATAGAAAGTTCCTTTTCTCTAGTGGAACCTTAGTAAGTCATCCCAGGTTGCTAATTCGAAGCCATAGCATTTTAGGAATATGGAGAGGACAACAGAACTCCGAGTGACTTTGCAATGGCAGGGGAGTAGAGTTTAGCTCCTCGAGCTTCACAGCTTAAGAATCTGCACACAGCTCTGCTAAAACCAGTTTGTGCCATGAAATTCAGAAGGAAAGGAAAGGCATGGGATGCAGGAAAACAGCTCAAATGGCTGTCACTGTGCCAAAGGTGGGGCCTGACTCCCCGNTGCTTCTTGGGTGATTGAATACATGTGATGTATGGACCACGGAANACGGTCCCCTCCCCATTCTCCAGNACATCTATCACTACAAAAAACCAACAAGAGTGCTTTTAAATCAAGAGCTAGTCGTTGACTCAAAAGGTCTCTGCCTGAAATGTCAGTGGAATAGAACCTAGGAGCACACTTCCAGTTAATTCGTTAAGTTTACTGGCAATTAGATATATATCACCTATTTATAATAACACTAAAAATACATTTGAAGATATAAAATGCTGGCCAGTGTTTGAAGCACCTCAGAATTACTATCATCTTGAACAACTCTGTTCTGCCATTTTCTGTCCCACCCACACATCAGCTTAAGTAGCTATTAACTAGAAGTTAATAAGAGGTAAACATTTTAATTTTTAAGACAGCACAGCAGAATGACAATAACAGAATAGCAAAGAGAGAGAGAAAGAATGGAGGGAAGTTATCATAGCTAACATCCAACTCTAAACCAGTTCCTGAGCTTCCAAAATCCATGGACCTCATGTTTTGCATTGTTTTTTGTTTTGAAAGGAAAATAGAATTCAGAAGATATGCTGAAAATTTTAAATGATAAGGGTAATATGGTTAAATAAACTTTTCATCTTCCTTAATCACCCTTTTATTATTAAAACCGTCTAAAGCTTTATTGCTGGTATCTTGGCAAATGTAAAATTATTTTAAACCATCTAAAATTTTTGTGTTACTTTATGTCTTTGCAGACATTTTATGAACCATTTCATACTTAATGGCTTGTAAGCAATCTCAAGAGTTGGGAATTGTGTGAAAAGTTGTTCAGATTGACAGATAAAGTGAAAAGGTCTGTATTAATTTCCAAATAAAGAAATGCATGGCGTGGTATCTCACGATGATTATACTCTAAAGTACCAATTAGAACGCATCAGAAACTAGAGCAAGTTGACACTCTACAATAAAGCAAATAATTTCCAGTTGGAGGGGCAGAAAATGTTAATATGCAATGTTCAAGACTACAAGAATCTTTGTAAAAGGAAGTAGCTAATAAGGTTTAATGATGCATGTCAGGAAGCCACAGTATGTAGGGAAACACAGCTGGCTTCATTTTGTAAACTATTTGATATACACATCTTTCTCGTTCACGATTATCAGCTGTGCCAGTGCCACAGGGGACAGTTTAGACTTCAAATCAGGATATTCTTCTTGTTTTCTAAATTACACGTAAAATACATTAATATAATATGGCGCTATAGGCTAGTGCCCTGTTGAAAGCTTATCAGCTTAGGGAAGAGGATTAAAGAAGCCTTCTGGAAAATGTGCACCAACTATCCTCCCGGCCTGAAGAGGCTACTATGCACCAGAACCATTTAAAACACATCACAGCACAGACAGAACCACCACGATGCAAGGAATTCATCACTTCCACAAAACGCTCACCATTTCTCACACCTTAGGTATTAAAATATACATTGACCTAAAATGCTTCTGCTGGTTTGATCCCGTTTTCCCTTTTAGGGGTGCATCTGCAAGTGCACGAGGAACCTCCCTCCAAAAGGCAAGTGTCTTGTTCCCAGAGTCTCAGTTATGAGGGACTGCAATGTGCAGGTGACAGCAATTAGCAGCAGATGACAGAAGCACTTTGAATTTGTACCAGATGGCAGCAAAGGGTCACTGGGAGCCAACAACCCTTCCACAAGGAAACCCTTGTGTTAGGCAACCATCAAACTCAAAAGCTCTTAGAAACAAATTAATTATTCAACCACCAGAAGACAACTGCTAGGTCACAGCACCAATATCAAAATGCTGTTAAAGCACTTGGAGCGCACTTATTTTAAATGTAATTACACATATTAGCTGTTAAAAACAAGCATGCCACATAATGACGAAAAGGTTGCCCTAAACTAAAAGAGCTAAAATTCTAGTAATTAGTCAATTGTCTTATGGCAAAATAGAGTCAACAGGTTCTAATTCTGGATGACTGCTGCTCATGGCTGAACCCCAGGACAGCCCAGCTCTAAGGAGAGTCTTCTGAGACCTCAGCACCTTGACTGAGAGCAAAGGTAAGAATAGCAACAAACAGCACTGCTCAGGAGAAAGGACAGAGCAGAGCAGACACCACTCTTCAAGAGCTTGCAAGATCTAGGAAAGACTCTCAAATCTTCGAGGCCATTGGTAAAGGCTTCCTGCCCAGAAGGAAAACATGGTACTACTTTTAAGTAGTTGGGAACACAAGAGAGGAGAGGCAGCAAGTAGGAAGCCCAAGGCTTTCCTACAGGGAGTCTGGTGGGCTAAGCCACTACGGTATTTATCTATTTATGCTCCATGGAGAAAAATGAAGGTAAAATTGCTCAAGTCAAACAAAAAGCAAATGGATAACCAAATTCCTCTGACAAGATTAACTCCACGTAGATAATAACTAATCCATAAGCCTAATTTTGGGTTTACATTGCTTAACAAACAATAAAACTAATAATTTCTTTACCCTCTAGGATCTTCATAAACTCACAACCTAGCAGCCCTTTCCAGTTGAGAACACTCCTTTGTACAGTCTGTTATTTAGCCTTCCTGACTTCATCCCATCTTATCATTCCTGCTTGACTCCTAAGCGGGGCAGAGGGTTTTAACCAAGAGCATAGTTCCTGGCAACTCTTTCTCCTCCTCCTTCAGTTTCTTCTCCCCTGGTTGGTACCTACCTGCTGAAGCTGACCAGTTAGACCCCAATGTCCCAAATGTTTACAGTATTCCCAACAGTGCACTAACTAGGTACCAAGTGTTCGAGCATATTCTAATTACAAAAGCTGGGAAACTGACCTCTCTCCCCAGGAGATAACAGAGGCATTCCAAGAGCAAGCATGAGATCACTGTAATCAGTTACCTCCTTCCTTGTTTAGAACATGAGCAGAGAGTGAGAGTGGCCAATGTCTGAACACTGCCAGGTCTCTAACTATAACATCTTACCAGAAAAGCAATCTGGAAGTAAAATGTGCTATCAAAGAGAAATTAGACATATACATATATACATACATGTAGCTCAGGCTGGCCTCAAACTCCATGTGTAGCTGAGAACGACCTTCTCCCTTCTGAGGGCTAAGGTTACAGGAGTGCACCGCTATGCCTATGTCATGCTGGAGATCAAACCCTGGGCTTTGTGCATGCTAGGCAAGCACTCTACTAACTCAGCCCAGAATTTTATTTTTTATGTAACAGCAAACATAAAATAAAAAATGTAAAGATACTGACTAAAGCAGCATAAAAAATTTCAAGTAGAAATAAATCAAAATTGGATGAAACTTTTAGAAAAAATTACAAAGAATATTGAAAGGGTTACACAATACTAATTGATTAAAGACTAAATTATAAAATCAATTCTCTTCAAAGCTCTATGGTGATGAAATGCAATTATAACTGATCTGCTTACAGTCTCAAAATGTTTAGCACAGAATACATTAACAGCCCAATAGATGAGGAGGCCCTGAGCAGCATGCATCGTCATGTTTTGGAGATGACTCATGGTGGGTCTGAACTAAGCAGGGACAGCAGTCACTGCACAGTGGGATGGGTCTCTAAGAAGCCTGGTCCCTGTTCACATTATACATAAAAACAATGCCAGGTGGTCAGAGAGCTTACTGAACAGGTCATTAAAATAAGGGAGTGTCTTCAGGACCAGGGGGGTCAGGAGACTCCTGCAGTCATAAAAGGAAAAGACTGACCCACTGATCATATTAGAAGTAAGGCTGTGGCTCATCCCAGTGAAAAGAAGGTTCCAAGCACCAGAGTAGAGGAGAATGGTGACCTAAAAGCCCACACAGTGCTTGCCTTCAGATGAACAGAGAAATCCTACACAACTGTACAAGATGAAGACTCAGAGAAATGGGCAAAAGATGGTCCAAAGAAGCCCTAAGCCAGGAAACTCACACACTAGGTGTATTCATGTCACAGACTTGCAATAATGTAAATACAANGCACATATTACTATACAAAAGAAGTTAAAAACAAAAGAATGCACATTTAACTCCATCTTTAAAACCTTAAAAATAAGCCAAAATAATTGGTACTTTAGATAAAAGGATGGCAGTCACCTTGGGAAAAGATAACTGACTGATTCTCTACAGCCTTATATCTGATGGTTATTTTAAGCACATTTAAAATATTTTTGCACATCTGTGTTACATCAGTGAAAAATTAAAAATTAAGCCAAGATATATTGATTTTTCTTGCTAGCAAAATTCAAGTGTCAGTCAGAAGTTTCCTAGCATAGCTTAAATGTATCACAACAGCGTAAGAGTGTTGGTCATGTGATGTCTGGTGGAGGCTTAGAGGGTACTAAATAAGGGCAAATCTAGATTTAATGTCCTAACAGCTGCAAAGTAAAGAGTAGTTCTGAAACTAGAAAGTATAAAGCTGACAGAATAATTTATGAAATATAAGGTTATAATATCAGATACTTTCACAGAATCTAAATGCTTTATACATATAGCTCTATGTTGTCATCTGCGACAACAAACTGTACGTTGCCAGTTTATCACACTGCCCAAGCTGCAGATTATGTAATGGTGGACATGACAACAAAAATCAGGTAACTAAAAATATTTAGCTAAGAAAGAAGTCCAGTGATGCCACCACAGCTTCCAGATGGTGGGTAAATTAAAACTAAGAGACCAGGAGAGAAGCATAGGGAGAAGACAGGTTGAAGGAACCTAAATTTCTGTTAATAAGATGTTAATAAATTTAAAAACTATGAATATTTTTATTTTTATGGAGCTTAAAAATAAAGAACCTGAAGGTTAGAGAGCTGGCTCACTGGTCAAGAGCACTGGTCGTTCTTGCAAGGGGACCTGGGTTTGATTCCCAGAACTCACATGGTGGCCTCCGTGGGTACCAGGCACATAACTGGTGCACATGCATTCAGGGAAAACAGATAAAACATTAAAAAATATAGATCCTTTGGTGTTGTATATATACTGCCTTTGGAGGCCAGAGGCCAACCTCATTGTCCTTCCTCCAGAGTGGTCTTCTATCTGGCTTTCTGAGTCAGGGTCCTGAGGTTCACCTACTAGGCTACGCCTGAGAGTTCCCAGAGATCTTGCCATTCTCTGCCTCCCCAATGCTGGGAACACAACACATGCCAACACACGCAGTTTTCCACACGGCTTCTGGAGACAGAACTTTACCAACTGGGCGATCTTCCTAACGCTCCCACCATCCCCAAATACATAACTTAACTTCTGGGTTCTGGATTGAGGGTTCATCTCAGTGGATGAGCACATTCACTGTGTGAGGCCCTGGGCTCCATCCCCAGGCTGCAAGCCTTTCCTGCTTTTCCACAGAATCAATCTTGAAAGAAGATATAAAGTAAAGGCCCTGGCTGAAAGGGCAGGAACGCTTTCCATCACAGTGAGCTCTACAAAGCATGTTGCCATGCCCAGGCTGGGGCGGGGGGATGTGGGGGGGTGTAGGTCATGTGACCCATTGCTGTCCAGGAAGTAGAAGTAATGAACAAGAGAGTAGAGCATAAGGAAATGGTTTATCACTGAGGGGAACGGAGAAAGTCTTGGAATGGAAAAAGTGTAAGGGAGAATGAGAGGGATAACACAGGTAACTTATACACCAATAGATGTGTATAAGAGACAAGGGGAACGGAGAAAGTCTTGGAATGGAAAAAGTGTAAGGGAGAATGAGAGGGATAACACAGGTAAGTATTTCCCCAAATTCTAAGGAAACTCATTAAAATTAGCAATTCAATTAACTCAAATTCAGACCTTTGTGACTGCTTCTTTACCCTACATCTAAGTTCCAGGAGGTGGTGAGGGGAATCCTGTGGCATTTAATAAGGAGAAAGCTATCTTTGATGCTCATACCAATACATGTGACACCATTCTTGGTGCTACAGTCCTGCCATAGGCATGTGGCACAACTTTATCATTTCCTCATTGTGCCATCAATGTAGTGGGCTTTCCTCTGTAGTCTGCTCCCTCCTGGGGTGTAGAAGCTTAAGACACTCTTACTTGCATGATTGCCTGTGGGGTCTTCCCTGGGCTTAGGCAGCCAACTAAGGTTGGCTTGCAAGAACTGAGGCACTCCCACACCGATGCCCATCATGCAGAGACACGAGTAAACATTGCTACTATAGAGTTTCCACACCTCAGCCCTAGGAGCCCTGCAAAAGGAAAGGAGCCTACACCCATCCTCAGGACCTGTCTCTCTGACTAACTCCCCCACTTATAGCAGGCCACATAGGGACATTTGTGTTTCTATCTCCCATCACTTAATCCCTAAACTCTGCTGGAATTCCCCTTAAGAATTATCACTTGGATCTCAACAGAATCCAGTCCCTCAAAATCAAACATCTCTGTGCTTACAATACTAGTAAGCAAGTTGGAAATCAGTGTGGGTCACATTGACACTCTGCCTCAAAACACATGTGCATACACACACATACAAGTACACACACCTCAGCATTCAAGACAACTGTTGACATTTAAAAAAAAAAAAAAAACTATTTAGAAGCTCAAAAGCTGAGCACCAAATCCTGTGGTTTCCTTACACTAAGGATTAAAATCTCAGGTTCCCTTGCAGCTTCGAACTGTGATTCTAAGCATTTCTGACACGAGAGGCAATGCAGAATGCCTCACACTATAATCTCATTCACATGTCATGAAGGCTCAATAAAAGTCACCCGAGGTTGAGAGAACTCTTACTGAATAGCGGGGACCCAGGACTGTGCTTCCTCTAGTGAAATCAGCAGTCACATTGACATACTAAAAGAACCTTGGGCCTCAGGAGGAAAGAGGGAAGACAGCACAAAGACCACTGACAATTTATATTCAACTTAGTAGGAAACAAAGCTCATTGCAATTTTAATACAGTAAAGTGATATTGAAAAGTATATGCAGAAAAGAAACAGCTTTCTATCAACTGGTTACAACAGTGATAGCATGACCCATATTCAACAAGTAGAGCTCACCCAGAACTCAGATCCAACAGGATGAGAAGCACGCAGACCAAGGGCCAGCAAAATCTCCCACCTTCAAGAGTGACAGCAGTTAGGCCAAAGATAATTCCAGTTTGCTTTGAAAAATAACTTTGTAGCATGAAGAAAATGGCAAATGCCATGTTTATATTCACTGAACAGCTTACATTCCTTTGAGGAGGGATAGCTAACTACTCTTCATTCAGCTTTAAAATGAAACTGAGGGAGGGGAGAGGATCAGTGGTGGAATACTTGGGGAATATCACAAAACAAAAATCAAGACAACAAAATAAAGATAGAATGTCAATTACAACCTAGCATAGAAATGAAATTATACAAATAGCATAAACAACACAGATAATGAAAAATAATGTCGAAGAAGCATATTGTTTTGAATTTAGATAGGGTCAAACTATGCAGGCCTGGCGGCTTCAAATGCATAGAGATCTGCCTGCCTCAGCTCCCAGAATGCTGTGAGTAAAGGTGTATACATCACCATGCCTGGCTCACTTTTTTTTTTTTTAAGTAAATAAGGTAATAAACCACCTCTAGAATTGTTAATATTTGTTATCTAGGAATATTTATCAGAAGCACTTTGACTACCAATAAAGGGTGCAAGGAGGTGAGTCTATCCTTCCTTCAGCACTATTCCTGCCGGGGCCCAGTGTTGGGGTCCAGTCCCGACCTATTGAAGGGTCTTTAAAGTGGAGAATGAGGAATTGAGAAATGCTAGATAGGAAACATAGAAGCAGATGAAGAAAAAGGAGACACAGGATGGCTTTGGGAGGGCCCTGGGTCAGTACCCAGCAGCCTTGAGTTTATTTCTACTTTTTATATACTAGAAAAGGGAGTGGCAAAAGACCTCCCCCTTTCAAGATCAAAGTACAAACAAGTGTAGACCCTTCAAAATACCTGGTAACCACACTCCCCAGCAAAGCATCTTGTGATTTGGCCTTGAAGTATAAGACACCTGGTATCCACACCTTTGCACCCTATTCTGCAGCCTTGGAGAGCAACATAAACTCTGACTCTACAACCTTGAGTCAAACTACAAGTTGGAATCTTTGTGGACTCCCACACATTCCCTGGTGGTGATTTCCCTGCCTGGGCTATGTGCTCAGCCTACTAGGAAGGGGTGGAGCACCCCATGATCTGCCTTCACCCAAACGAGAAGAAAATGCATCATCTGAGGCTGAGATTAAACTCAGAGTAGTCATTTTTCTTTATATTATTTGAAATTAAAAACGTATTAAATTGATCCATTATGAAGATTCTATTCTCTACATTGTGTGATTCAGACCATGTCTATATCTTAAGGCTATGAAACAATTTTTGTAATTGTAATAACAAAACAAATTATTGACTTTAAGTTAAGAAAATTGTTGCTTGAATAACTAAATATTCAACCAAAACAAAACAAATCTCTGTCTAAATTGTGTCATATACAACTTGCTCATTTCCACAGGTTAATGAACTCTTTGGAGCTATGCGATGTTGGTGCTTGTCTTTCATTTCTTTTTTTTTTTTGGGGGTTAAGAAAAAGTGCCCGTAATGCACTTTAGCAGCTACGTGACTATGTGACACAGTGAGTGTGAGCTACCAACATTACTGCAATGCAAAAAATATACTTCACATCAGCACCAATGGCAAAGTCAACAGAAATCTGCTTAGGTGGCTTAAATGCTAAGTTTGAGTTCTAGGCCTAGACCCTTAAGTCTGTCCACTAACACTAAGGTTATTTAAGTTAGAACGTTAGTCTAAAAGAACGTGTATATTCGATGCCATCATATAAGTCACACCTCAAACAGACTAGTTTATTCTATTTATTATGTACAAAATACAGGGAAAGAGGCAGAAGACAAAATCACTCTTTGGATTAGCCTCTCACGAAGGGCAACGCTGCTTCTAGATCTCTATCAAGAAAAATACAACAGGTAGTCGTCACCTGCTGAAGTGAGAGGTTAGGTGACACATTTGCCAGTAGTTCCTTTCTCTAGGGGACAACTTGACAGTAGCTTGGTGGTGGCAGTGGTGGGAAATGGAAATCCACACTGAGGGCTTTGAGTACTGAAATCCATACATGGTTGTCTATGGGAAGATGGATGCTATCCTATGGTGTGGTTCAATTCACCTACCAGTATAGCCATCTGCATATCTGTGCACAAATCACTATTCATTCACCAAGCAACATGGCATACTTAACACTAGAGGGGAATGTATGATCATATATCTAACAGTTGTGAAGAAAGCATCCAAAACTCTATCCATGAGAGCGACTGCAACACTAGGTTCTCCCCATACAGCTCTTGAAGTAGAGCAGCACACATTAAATTGGAGACTATAGTACTCAAGAAAGCAGCTATTAGAAAAACAAAGGGGTTATGTGATGGTATGCAGCTCCAAGAAAGACAAAAGCAAGCTATTCTAATGTAATATTTTACTATAGATCAAGAGGAGTTGTAAAATATTAATAAATGGCCCTTTTTAAAATAAAAAAGCCATTTTCCAAAACTGCCTTGGCATTTCAACTGGGAATGTATACCGCAGCTGACTCTATTTTGTTCTATTGTCTGAAAATGCCTTTGCAACAATCCAGATAACGAGAGGCAGCTCCAATTCCCGTAATGGCACATGTCACCTGTCTCTCTGTCAATGGGACATCTGAAAGCATCTTTTTATTAGAAACACAAATCAATATGCCCGAGGGATTACAATAACTGCTTGAAGCAATTTGTATTATCATTTCATCCTTGATGCTCTTGCTCTGAGCAGCTTATTATTATGAACGGCATGAAAATGGCAACCTGTCACGATTGATTTCCTTAACCTTCTCTAAGAATTTTTCCCTCTTAAATGTAATCAAGTATCATCTTATTAAATACATCTAAGGCTAGGTTTTATAAAGTAGTCCATTACTCAAGTTGTAGTCCTTGTAATTTAAACTTTCACTAAATTTCATTGTAAAGTTGCTTAGTAATAAAAACTTTTTATTTGTTCAAAGTTTTATGACTTCCAAACATGAGGAGAGTCAATCTCCGGAGTGAGCCCTATGATTAGGGAGTTTTCCTCCATCAGGAAAAATAGAATGATATCCCTGTCTGGAGATCATGCTGTACTTTTTAACTCCAGTAACCCCCTGAAACAAGCATAGAGCTGTTTCCCAGTTACAGTATTAGAGTGCAAGAAGAAATTTTAAGAATAAAAATAAAAGAATACATCAGTTATATTAGTCAGAGTCACTCTACTTACAGACATGCTAACTGACACAGGATCTTTCCAGAGCAGAGCTTACATCTAATGTGCACCAGCATCCCACAGGGGCCTGAAGCCCTTTGTTTCTGACTCAGGAAGTCTGACCCCAAGAGTTTGCATTTCCAGGTCCTACATGGGGACATGGTTGGTGCAGGCAGCCAGCTGTGTTGCTGGCACTACCAACAGTGGGGGTGCACTTTACAGTCCAGTCAAGTTGAAGCAATGACAGACATCCCATGCCACAGAAGGAGCGATGTCAGGTCAGCAGCTAGGCATATTTTATTTATATTTTAACACCAAGAAAATGCATAAAGGCTCAAATACCTGATATCTATAATCATACAGAAGAGAAAGGAACTGGGGGTGTCTAGGCTCCAGCTGTGTCTCAGAGTGGTCAGATTATTCTCCCTAGTTCTCACATGCCATACCAGGTTGTAGGGCTGGTTTAAAATATTTTTAAGCTACTAGAAAGAAAACAAACACAAACAAAACAAAAATAAAAGTGGTGACAAAACAAAGAGAAAAGGGAAATTGGCCAAAGACAGCAGAAATATTAACTAAGGCAAATAGCAAATTTAAAAATAGATTTCTGAAGCTATCAATGAAATTGGGTGAATATTCAATGTCCACCTGCTCAGCTCTGCAGATGCACCAGCCCACGTGGGAAAGTTGACACTCTGACCTGAATCCAAGGAGAAAGAGAATGCTAGGAGCTTCTAGGCACAGAAGAGAGACCTACTAGAACAGCCTCACTGAGCCTGGCAGATTAACAGGCCTTTGGGAATTGATGGTGGGAGATCTGCATACAAGAAAGATCTAAGGGAGGTCACTAGGGATGACCTTTGAGGGTACTGTTGGGTGTGTATTAGAGAGTGTACATTATGTCTCTGCTAGAGCCACAGGTGTGCATTAAATTTCTGCTAGCCCATGGAACATATTACAAACCGTCCTTTTTGACAATGATTATGAGTTAATTGTCAATTTCACAGAATCTAGAACCACCTGAGCGATGGACCTTTGAGCATGCCTGTGGAGGATTATCTTGATTGACTTGAGGTGGGAAGACCTGCACACTATGGGTGACACCACTCAATGATGGGGACCTTGGACTGTGTAAGCAAAGAAAGGGAACTGAGAAGCAGCTCTCTCTGCATTTTGACTGTGGAAGTAACATGATCAGCCTCAAGCTCTTGATACCAGCATTTCTCAGCCAGGATAAACTGTACACTCCAAACTGGGAGCCAAAATAAACTCTTTCTACCGTAGGTTGATTTTGTCAGGGTATTTTATCACAGCAACTGAAAATTAGCTAAGTTAGATTATAGTTTTACTCACAAAGCATAAGTCACAGACAGAAACCTTAAGGAGAGCCACACCCATGGCAGAAGACAAAGTCAAATGATGCTGCAGGTGTCAATGAAGTACCAAGGGGGGAACCAAGGTGAGAGCATTTATTTTATGAGGTGAAAAGGCAAGATAGCTCCTCAAAACATTCACAGGTTTGTAACCTGGACACCACTGTACCTCCACTCCACAATTCCTTTTTTTGGCTATACTCCACCTCATTACCAAGTGCACTTCCCTTGGCAGATATGCCTGTGGATGACCATTTTCAGTGTTCCTTCCTCTTTTAGAGGACTTATATTCTCCAGCCACAAGAGGCTTCTGGGCCGCTGTCTGCATAGTTACCTGCATCTATCACCTGCTGGTCCTTCTCTAGGCCTACAGTCCTCTTCTTTTGATACCTGTTCCTTGGATAAACCCGAAGCCCATCTGCTGGTGTCATGAGCTGAGGTTCTTATGCATGGGATGATAAAAGGCCTTTGTTTATTTCTACTTCATCACTGTCATGGAATTCTAAGAAGAGTTATATCCTTGGAACTGCTCAACAGTGTCAAAGGTGAGTGGATAGGCTTTAATTTAACCTGGTCTTTGGGGAAGTGTGTTAAGGCCCTGACCAAGTTCCCTGTCAACTCTGCTACAGCACCAGCTGTTAGGATTCACTCTCATCATGTCAAGGTTGGTATTCCTGTACCATCCTTAATCTCAGGAGCCCAAACAGTTCTACAAGTTAGCATGGTTCTCTCATGTGCACACCATAATGAAGGCAGGATGTCAACCAAGCCAGAAAAGAGTGGCCAGGTAACTCTATGTACTTTTCTTCTAAGTGCTCAACATCACACGAACAGGGACCCTAGATGCCTTCATGAGGCTTGCTCTGTGGGAGATGAGTATCCCCCTTCTTCATCATTGCCCTTTACCCTCTCTGAAAGCATTACCAGGACTGTAATACTGAGTTTTCTCACCAGAAAAAAAATCAAATCAATAAACTCTTCCTCTTATAGTATAACCTTTCCCCTAGGTTTCTTCTCTCTTGCTCACTCCCTCTCCTCTCTCCTCTCTTCCTTCTTTCTCCTTCCTCTTCTTCAGTTTCTTTAATTAACATGACTTCTCCCTCATCTGGGATCCTGGTCATCGCATGTTAGCCTCCGTTCCCCTAACCCTGAGCCCAGGCCTGCAGCATGACAGACAGACCCTGCTGTGCCCCTTAAGCTTCTCTAACCCTGAGGATCCTTACCTGAATCTCTGCAACTACTGAAATTACTGAACTGGACCAATATTTTTCAGACTTCTTTTATCTCAGTGAATCCTGTAATCTGCACCAACATTTACTGCTATGTCCTGCTGGATAAAATGCCCTCTTCACCCAACTTTCTTTTTCCTTCATTATTTCCTTCTTCCAACTTTTGAAACAAACATTCTTTGGGATTCCACTTTTTTTTTTTCACCAGCCACAAGACTCCAAGAAAATGTCATCCATAAGCACACTAGAAGTGTATTAATACTACTCAATAGATATTTCCAACTCTCCCACTGGATCATAGGACAGGATTATACTTTCCTGATACCTTGAACTCAGATGAGACCATTTAATTGCTTTGGCCAATGAAATTAGTCCTATGACATTCATTGGTAAAAGCCATTAAGAGTCAGTATATGAGATGCCAGTCCTATCCTAGCGGTCATGGGACTGGGCTGTCAAGGTAGGTCCCTGAGGCACCATGATGGGCAAGTCAGATGGAGTTAGACACAAAATATGTGTGGGACTGCTACAGAGGCCACCATGGTTTGTGTAGCATATTATCTGGCATGGGTGACTGGTAACCACTTACTCACTTATTCAGAATTATGTATATTTCAAAGAACAGCTACTCTGCTACCAAAGAGCTCCACAGCTAATCTCAGCTAGTCTCACCCTGTTAATCAAGGTCCTGTGCTTAGGATCACTGTCAAAAATCAGAGTTAAAGATACATTTGTTTGCTAGATGAAACCCAGTAAAACCGGAAACTAACCTGATTTCCCTCTGAAATGTTTAGTTTTGTTGCACTAGTCTTCTCTGAAGCCTAAAAGCTACACAACACTGGATACAGTTTTTGGGAAGTGTCACAAAAATAGTAAACACTCATTTCTGTTTTCTGTTCTGTAATTACAGTCAAATATCACGTTCTTTTTCATTTAACATATATCAAACCAAGCAATTTCTGAAAAAATTCTAGCTGTTTCGTCCACTGTCGCCTATCTGAAGTCCTTTCCTAGGTTTTACTCTTATAAAACTAGCACTGAGCAGTTGGAAAGACTTCACTGCATATGTAAACACATATAATTTATTTCTCTCTTGAATTAACCCCCAACTTACAAAAAAAGTGTTTGAGTATCAAGCCTGAGAAATAAGCCCCTAAGGAACTTAACTGTCAGTAGGCTCAGCTGCAGAGAGCATGCCCTCCTGGGCACTCAGTGTCCCAAAGAGTCAGCCCCACTGGCACATGACCTTTTTCAGGGAACCATTGTGTGGATGTGCAAACTCAGATGGGAAGGAGCAAATGTCAGTGAAATACCAGAGGTGGAAGTGAGCACACAGAAATGACAAACTTGGGGAAAGAATATAAAATCATTTACAAAATGATTTTAAGATTAGACTTAAGAAAAATCTTAAAATTTTAAGATTAATGATTTTAGAAAAAGATTCTAAGAACTATCCATAGTGTACTAATTGCTCTGCAGACCTCAGCTGTCATTGCCATGAGTGTGGCTAAAAAGGGAGTGTACCAAAGAAGGCCCAGGGTGGGGCCAGCTGAAGAGCACTTTGACATCAGCCTGTAAGGGTTCTACTGTAACCCTGGAACACGCCAGTCATATCCTAACACCAAGGAAACAAGGATATTTCAAGCCCACATAAGAAGGGGTGCTTCAGAGAAGGCTCACATGGCTGACTAAAAGCACTTGATACTCTTGCAGAGGACTCCAGTTTGTTTCCCAGCATCCACATGGTAGCTGACAACCATCTGTAACTTCAGTTCTAGGGGAACTACTGTGCCCACAGAGTCCAGAAGGGGGTATCAGATCCCCTGGAACTGCAGTTACAGATGGTTGTGGGAACTGGGAATTGAACTGGGGACCTCTAGAAGTGCGGCCCTTGAGCCCCCTCTTTAGTCCCAGGGGCTTAGGCTGTCTACATGTGAATCAGCAAGTATTTTTAAATTGGAAATGAGGATTGAGACTGAAAAATTAGGGAATGGAACACAGCTGAGTGTGGTGATGTACACCTTTAAACCCAACACTCTGGAAGGGCAGGTGATCCCTCAGAGTTTAAGGCCAGTCTGGTCAACATAGCAAGTTCCAGGCCAGCCAAAGCTACACAGTGAGACCCTATCAACAACAACAACAACAACAAACAACAACAACAACAAAGCATCCACTGAGCACTTGGTAGGTACCACGTTCTTTATTAAGAGCAACACTTGCAGGAGCTGATTGTCAACCACATGTGGGCACCATCTCCAGTTTACAAATGTGAAAATTAAGATGCAGAATTAAACTGTTTGCTCAAAGCCTAGAACCTGGTCCATGGCAAAACCTAGAATCGTCCTCAGCTGACAAAGCTCAAGCACCAGAGTCCTTAACTCTGACCATAATTTATCTGAACCACAATGACCCACATGAAACATGTGCAGAGAATAAAGTTGATGAATTGTAGACAATAAAAAACAATAGGATGTAAGTCCAGCTGAAGAATAAGGTGGAATTTAAAAGTCTGATTAAAAGGTAACTTTTAAGATGTTAAACTTTCTGTTTAAAATTAAATTTATCCTCAATATCACCATAAACACCAAAGTGAAAGCACGGAGAAAAAGCTCTTGAAGTTGCAAGTGCATTAGAGTATTCCATCTGTTCTCTTGAGGAAACAATAATCTCACTTCTTTGAAAACGTGTATAAATATGGGCATCATTCTATAACTAGCTTACTGAATTGAAATACTGAGATAAATTTAACGTAACTTTAGTTCTATTGTTGAAGTAGTGACTAAGGTATATTTGATAGCCTGATAGAGTTGCTAAATAAATATAATATAAATATAAATAAAAATAAATGTAATATAAATATATTTTATATATTTATAATATAAAAATAAATATAAATAAATATAAAGAGAAGTTACTGAAATTACAGTAGTATATGCATATACATACATATGCATACACCTAATATCACTGAATTTTAATTTGGTGAAACTAACACTGAACATTTGACAAGATTCTATCACATATGCAATCATTCATGTCTCTGTTGGATTACTACTGT
>LZPO01097805.1:2745-13412 GCA_001675575.1 Neotoma lepida
AGAATAAAAAGAACAAATCTGGAGAACAAACATTATCTGATACTAGGATTTCTTATATAGATATGAGTGAGGACAGATAACTACATCAGTGGATACAACAGAGTCCAGAAACCAATCCATGCAAATAGTCAATTGATTCCAACAGTGTTGCCGAAGCAATTTAGAGGAAGGTCACCTCAGACTCACTAAGCTCTTCCATTCTTATATTAGCTTTTTACATTTTACTTATTAGTGTCAAGGACAGAGAGATGTGACTTACTTGTGTTCTCTATGAAAACCAGAGCTAGTATAATCAGGGCACTGCATGTGAAGTGTCTGTTGAGTCTGCTTGAGTCAGAGAGCTAAGTCATGCACTAGCTGTATTCAGATCTGCAAAGTATTTTCAGTTTAAAAGGGGTTCTGGTAATTGTGAAATTCAAAACCACAGAAGTTTCTGGGATCCATCNTTAAGATAAATACCTGGAAAAGAATTAAGTAAAAATATGTATAATTTTTACTGAAATCTGAGCAAATTGGCTCTTTCCAGACATAGCATTTCTTTCCAAGATGTCACAAATTTGGCTCAAGTCCTCCATAAATATTAAAGTCACGGAGACTCCTGTCTGACTAGGTACCCTATAATTGGAATGCTCCTAGATGTGGGAAGCCCTGAAGTAATTCTGGTTCATTGTTACATATTTTTCATTCACTCATTCAGTGTTTATTATGTAGCAGTAGGTATCAAGCGTATGATGATAAGCCAGACATGTATAACTCTGTCACCACTTTCACACGTAGAAAGTGAAGACTAAAATAAATGCTCTGTCATAGTAGAATATGGATTAGTAGTGACTGAACACTGTAAACTAGCCATCTCGTGCTTCTTACAGTTTATATTAGTNTTAGCCAATAGACATACAGTGCTAGCACACATGTAATTATATATTTTCTAATAGCCACATTAAAAGGTATAAGGTGATTTCACTTGGGTAATGTATTATCTAAATTAATATATCTAAAATATGATCATTTCACATGTAATATTTATTTACTTTTTGCAATGCTAAAGATCCAACCTAGGGCCTTACATATTCTGGGCAAGTACTACACCACTGAGCAATATCCTCCAGTCTCAATATTTTTATACTTATTAAAGAATCTTTTTAAGATATTGTACCAAGCTTTCAAAAAACAGTGCGTGCTTCCTATAGGACTTCTCATCTCAATTTGGATAAGCCACATTTTAGCTATTCAGTAGCCACATGTGGGGAATGGCTACCTAATTGACAGTGTNCATGTGGGAATCAACTCCCATATGCTACTGGCTGATGAATTTTAAAGCTGAACTCCAGAGGGAGACCTGATGATGGTGTTTGTGATGCTAAAGGAAAATCACTGTGTCTGGGAAGTAACTTCCATGATTGTATTACTAGAAATCCAGGACTTGCAGTCCAAATGAACATCATTCTGTTGTGGTTGCATAACTCTCTGAGAGAATCCCAGAGTTTCGCCGTATTTATAGACAAATCTACCTAGCCAGTGTGCAGATAGATCCAAGTGGTCTCTGGGAACTGTAAATATTCCCAGTGTTCAATGATTCCCCCAATAATGATTTTTCAGAAGGCAAAAATATTGCTATTCAAATTTCTCCATAAATATTTGTAAGATGAGCGGTGAACTGAATCAATAGCCCGCATATTATTCTCTGACGCACAAACAAAATATTTTTAGCTCCAGGTTAATGAGCTCATGTTTATGTACATGCTTGTCTCCTGTTTAAAATTCATTTGCATCTTAACGGAATACTTTTTGTTCCTCCACCTAAGGTCATTATTTCCATTAGGCTATCCATCCCCTTATTTCCAAGACTGCAACTAATTTACCCTGCTATGCTGAATTTAGAATTCTGAATTTATAATTGCTTACCAACACCGAATTTCAGCTGTGATTTAGGGAGTGAGTTGGAACCAGTTTTGGATTTAGTCATTGTTTCAACACAAATGTTTATAAGTTCATCATCAGCTGGGTCTACCCATCTCCACTCCTTCAGAACCACCCAGGATGCAGAACACTGGGCCCACTGCTGACTCTCCATCTCCAGAGACGGTCCTTAGGGACTTGCTGTGTGAACAGTACCAAAGAAGAGTCATTTCACACTGAAGTTGGACAAACACTGTCATTCATAACAGTGAAGTTCCACATTAATGTCCCTAAAGATTAAATTACACATTACCATTTCAATCAATTCTATTACTGCAACAAATGCTTCCTAAGTGTTTACTCGTTCTTCACTACCTATTCTGGACATTTCATTGTATACTATAATTTCCCTTTCGCTAAAGTTTTCATTGTGCAGGAAAGCTTGACATCTAGGTTATGAATGATGGATTCTACTAGAGTCAAATTATATTTATCATAAATGAGCTAATGTCTAAAATCAAATTGTCTAGGACCCAGATAGCATTCTCTCACACTTTCCCCTAGTCTTCGTAATGTTTGTGACAGTGTCGGGAAAGGTGTGCTTCGTTCCTTTCTTTTTTTTTCCCTATGAAATCATTTTAAGTGTACTTTAACTCAATCACAGTTCTGCAGAAAGCTATTGAACCAGACACAAGTACTGGAGCTTACAAAGTGAATCTGACTCAGTGTCTGCCCTCTAGGAGGTCACAGCCTCAGCAAGGCAGTGGTGAGAGACAGGCTTAGAATCCCTATGTTAAATGTAATATATGAAGGCAATAAGGAGCAGAGAGGAGCAGGGGGAGGGTAGCTGCCTGAGAGAGGGAGGGGGAGGCCGGGCTTCCAAGAGAGGATTGCACTCTATATGCATATGAGCCACAGCCTGCTAGATGCNTGAAAACATCCCTACAAGGTTGTCCAAGATACAGGGAGTCTCAGAATTTGGAATCTTCTAAGCCAGAATGCACTCTTTGCACTAACCACAGCTTTCTCCATGAAAGTGGCCTTCAGCAGCACACTGGCCACCATTTTTTTCATAGCAGAGATCCCTGTGGTAAAATCTAAAGAGTGATACATTTCCTTTTCAGGCCCTTCAGTGCCATTGAATTCACACCAGCAGTAACTACATAGGAACCTACCTTTAAAAGATGCCAAAAGCAGTGTGCTGCTAATTTATTGCCACATCTATTAAAGCTCTAAAAAGAATCTAACTCTTGGATTCTAAATATAGTTGAGATATTACCATGATGTTTCCTGATTTAATCCCTCCATAAATTAGATGAAATGATCATATTACCTGTTGTCACTTCATTCTTGCCCAAACTCCAGTCACTCTTTTGCCTTTGTTAATTCAGAATGAAATACCACAAAGCATTAATGGAAATGGGGGAGGGCGCGTTCATTTTTATGACTTCAATATTGCACTGAAAGATGCCTAAGCTTTTACTGGAATAGGGGAAAGGGGGGAGATGGGGAATCATACTCATGTCTTGCAAGCCTGTTAATAACCTTGTTAGATAGTTATAAGTGAGGAAGTAGGGCTTGGAGATATTAAATAGCTTATCTACATCTCTCTGCAAGCAGTTACCAGAGCCACACACAAACCCAGGTTTTCTGACTCTAAATCCAAGGCCCTTTCTGGTGTGACCTTAACTTTTCCGGGAATTCTATAAAACAGTTCCTCCGGTGTTTTACAGTGAAAGACATTATTGCCAGCCTGTAAATAAAACCAGAAACCTTGCCATTCCCCATCACTTTGCCGCCAGTGTTTTTACTTTTTCCCTTCACAGTCATGATTTGGTGTTCTCTTACAGAAGGCAACAGACTACTGCAACAGAAAATGTCCTTAGATGGGAACCCCAAACCTATTCATGGACCATCAGAGAGGTCAGATGGTCTCCAGTGGTCAGCTGGGCAGCCTTGTAACCAAAGCAAGCCTAAGGCAAAAACATCTCCTGTTAAGTCCAATGCCCCCGCAGCTCATCTTGAAATAAAGCCAGATGAGCTGGCAAAGAAAAGAGGTAAAGTGATTTCGTTTGCACAAATGATTCAACATATTCCACACACACATAAAAGTGCCAGGATGGCAGAACTTTCCAGAAAAATACTGCTTTTGAATTGCTTCTTCATTTTTCCCCCTATGATCCACTTGGATGGAAAATGGAAAGGCAGATGTAGTCCTTCCCATGTCAATCAAAGGTCTNGGAGTACCAAGGTGAAATTCATCCCCTTCTCTGCCCCACTGGATGGATGAGTGTTCCTTTATCTCAGTCACTTAGGAAGCAGTGTTAGTGNAGGANGGATTAGTGCCTCCCAGGCAAATGAAATTCAGGCCTGTGTGGATGAAGATGAATCTAGCGCCTGATAGATCCTCCTTGAGGGATGGTCTTCCCCGTGGGAACTCAGTTCTGTATTAGAACTTTCAGACAATCTAACACTGAAAGGATTTTCTCTTTGACACACTAGATTTCCATTTTTCAAACCTTGGTGTCTTTGACTGGTAACTAGCCTTACAAATGAAACGGCCAAATTACTTCCTTTCTGATTCCAAGANTAAATAATGTCCTTCTGATTCAGCCTCAGTTGTATTTGATTTCCTTGGCTTTGGCTTGACACACGGGTGCCATTTTCTTGAGGGAGATTTCTTTCTTTGAAGAAGCATGCTCTTGGTGAGATAAGAACAGTCTGTTGGCCATGCAAGCTCTCCACCGTGGTATGAGTTACAGGAAACCCGGGAAGATGGGCACCCAAAGAGCTGCTTTCATGCTGTTGTTATCATTCCGGGCCTGGCTGAGGANGCTGGTCAGGAGCCAGCATACCTGGCACTCACGCCCCATCCTCTGTAGCCCATTTGTGTCTCTCCCAGTCTCTATGTCATTTTCCTGCTCCAAAATCTCTGTTGGCTCTGAACCACATGCAGTGGTTTTTACAGCGGGAGCCAGCCGCACAAATGGCCTTTAGGTTGGAAGACTCTACAGTTCATGACACTTCCAAAGAGCAAAATGACAGGTGTCCCCTACATGGCACAGCCAGAGCCCCATTGGGTGAAGACATTCTGGGAGGGGGCAGACAAACCATTCCCTGTTAGCAAGGTGTTTCCTCTAGAAAACAAAAGACAGGTCTGTTTGGGGTGGATTATTTGCCTCTTTTTTTTTTAAGCTCATAAATAAAAGATAAAGTGGTCACACTAATCATTTTTTTCTTGGCATCAATTTTAGGCCCAAATATTGAGAAATCAGTGAAGGATTTGCAGCGCTGCACTGTTTCTCTAACTAGATACCGCGTCATGATCAAAGAAGAAGTGGACAGTTCTGTGAAGAAGATCAAAGCAGCTTTTGCCGAATTACACAACTGGTGAGTAATTCGACCCTCAACTATAAATTCACAGAGTCTGGGCCGTTCCTATGGCCTGTAAAAACATCAGAAGGAAAAGGTTGTTTATTTAATGCATAAACATCACAGAACAACTCTCTAGCTGACATTGTTTAAAGTTCTGCAGGCAGGAAAATAGATCTTGGGAATGAAAAAGAAGAAGTATTTGAATACAAAGAACTCTGATAGACTTCATNATTCACTGAAGATTGAAGCTGATCTGATAGCATATCAAGGATATGGACTAAAACTTATCAAAGGGGGCGGTGCTTAAATGGTATTGACATCCATGAAAGGCTAATCACATGAGAGATTTTTGAAAAATCAAAAATACTCCCATGTTATCATTAAATGCCCCTAGCAAAAAGAAACACCTTATTCTGTGAACCTAGTGACGGAGCTCCATTCTTGACGTAGGCAGTGGTGGTTGTGTCAGTCGTGGCAAAAGCAGCCTAAGGAAAGAAGGGTGTATTTTGGCTCCCAATTTGAGGGTGCAGTCCACNGTAGCCCATGACTATGGCAGCAGGAGCCAGAAGCCGCCAGCCACCTTGCGTCCATATTCAGGAAGCAGANCCGATGAGTGCTGCTACCCAGCTTGCTTTCTTCTTGTTATTCATATCCAACCCAGGATTCCAGCCCACTGACCACAGATACAGTTCATCTAATCTAAATAATATCTCACAGGTGTGCCTGTGGTCTTCTCAGCCATTCTAGAGCTGGTCATGTTGGCAGTCAGTATTAGCCATCGCCGTGGTACTCTCATTACTGCCCAGCTCACTGCCCTTCACGGTGTACTCAATAAACCTGATTCCTTTCTTTCAAAAAAATAATAAAGTAGTACCCTGATGTGATTTAGGCGCTGCCCCTTCCNTCCCTCCAGCTGGTTCTGATGAAAAAGGTCTCTCTGAGCCCTGGATGTTGACTTATGTGAAATATTTACTATTGTATAGATTGTTATTATCATGGGGAAAATCTTCTCAAGACTGCATTTCAAATGAGAAAAGCCATACTATAGATAAAAGAAGCTCATAGCTGATATATATATATATATATATATATACCAGAAGCTTCATTCAGGTAAATCTACTTCTAAGTCAAATTGTACTATCATACTATCAGGGTCCAGTCTCTCCTCCTTCCTGCCTCTTTCCTCACTTCCTTCCTCCATTCTTTCCTTTGCAGTATCTCCCACAGTCTCCCAGTTTTGCTGATTTTTTACCTCATTCTTAGACAGACACCTCTGTGGCAGCAGATTCCCCCACTTCTTGGCTTCTCCCTTAAGTCTTAGCCCCTGAGGCTAGGCAGTAATTCCAGCAAAAAAAATAAAAATAAAAGCAATGGCTAATTTCCATTGGCTGTTTTGGTCAACACGTGTAAGTCTCTATAGAACAACCATGATGGCAAGAGAAATGGTCTTCCCACTATCTGTTCAAAGTCTAATGCTTCTCACAGTGTTGACAGTGGGGTGAGTCCCAACCCCATAAGGTGAAAATTGAAGAGTCACAGTTATCCAAGCCAAAATACAGGTGCTCCCCCTGAAAGAAACCACCCAACTGTGGTACCCAGGGTCATGGAAATTGTCCCCCATATCTCCTTGACCTCTCCTGATACTAGAATTTGATGCATTTTCTGCATATTTTTCCATGCCAAGTCCTTGCTTTGACACTGATGCGCTTTTTAACAGAAGCTGTGGAGTTGTAAAAACTAGGGATTAAGCTTCAGACTAACTTAATCTAAAATTCATGNATTTTAAGCCATCTGCTGCATACAAGATCCCAAGGGTGCAGGAGACACCGGGAACTTGACAGGAAACTGTCTCCTTCAGTCGCCACTCAGTCCCTTACAGGTCTTCTGAGATGAGCGACCCTTTACCCTCATCCAGCCATGGCATCCATGGAACTTTGACCCGAATGTAGCTAAATTGTTCAAAGCAACTCCCAGAACACATGTGAGTACTTAAACACGGCAGAGATGCTGTACTATTGAAGATCAGAATTCTTAGTCATTTCTAGTTATGATTTTTCCAGTCTCTCCTTAAGTCAGTTGTCCTGTTGCTTGTAAGTCTGCACAAGTATCTAGAGCCAGGGGCAGCAGAGGTTAGCTGGAAAGGGCCAGCTAGTAAGTTTGTTAAGCATTCCAGGCATATGGTCACCCAGTTCTGCTTGTGTATCTAAAAGCAGCCTTGGACAATGCAGAAAAGCATTGAGGCAAGGTTGGCTCCTGGGGTCTGCCGTTTGCCAGCCTTGGTCTTGGGGGATTAGTCCTCAGCCCGGAGGGGAGTTCTGTGCCCTATCCATCTGGTTAGCACCGTAAANTAAGGGCTTCCTCTGAGGGCCTCTTGTGACGCCTTCCATCCGAGTGACTCAGGCACTAGCTGACCGAATGGAGCAGTGACCTTGAATTGCCTGTCTTCCAGCTGCTGTGACTGCTTTTTATTTACTTCATTTGTGTATTAGTAAAATGAACAGCACACAGGTCACAAGACATCTGGAGATTTACAATGGATTCTTTGAGTTTTTTACTCCTCAGCTGGTGAAAGTGTGGATCAGGAAAGCCAGTGGCCACAGAAGTTGTGTGTGATGTCTCTGTTCCGGCTTCCCCTTACACTTTAACCTGGTGGGAAGATGAGTCCTGAATGAGTCCTGCCATGCTCAAAAGTCACCCACAAGACAAAAGAACACTTTCCTTCCAAACCAAAAAAGAAAGTATATAGTTCAATCCTTTGCTATATGGGGTGGCTACGGAGTAAACTCCAACACTCCTTTTGTGACCTAACTCTTAATAAAAACGATCCCACAACAATGTGTGCTAACTTTAAAAATAAAACCAAATTACCATTTAAACACAGCCATTTACATGCATTTCTGCCAAGTAGAAACCTTGGCTTCTGCCCCAGACAAACCTTTGGCCCAGGCATCACAGTGATGAACTAGACAGAGCCTCCCTCTTGTCTTCTAAGGGAGAGGGAAGGATGGATTTTAGGAATTGTGGTAGTCATAAAAATATCAGGCTATAGAAGACTTGGGAAAGAAGTTCCCCTACTGCTGGCTCAATCATGCACAGCAGGCAATAGAGGGAGTGATGTGCCTACCACCACCAATTTAAATACAGGCAAACCTTGGGCTCAAGCAGAGGGAGTTTGTAGATTGGGAACACCTAGGCCACGTCCTCTAGTTTTCTGAAGAAAACTACTCATTCTAAAACAGTAATTAATTCATGTGACCCTNGGTGGCATGAGTCAGTGAGTCCCACTCCTAAGTCCTTCCTCTGGTCCTTACTGGGATCACCCAGCCCTCCTAACTCCCATGTACTCAGTAGGAGGCATTGTATGTCCTTTAGAAATAAATAAATGTATAAAAACATACATTTAATATAAAACATTATAAAATGTAAAACATTAAAACAAAAACTTCACGTTGCCTCCAATTGCCAACTTGAGGACATGAGTTCTGCTTGAGTACACTCCACCAAAACTCCTGATGAAGTTCATGGGAATGGTGACTTCAAGAAGCTAGAAGAAGGTGGTTGCTGTACATCCTCCAGCCTTACTGAGAACACACCAGGGCCAAATGAGCTGTGTATTTATCCTTCCCAAGCAGGCCGTGAAGAACACTTGCTCAATACAGTTACTGAAGAAAACCACTAAGTAGCTAAAATATAACATTGGCGTTTCACCGGGACACAGTCCCATGTGGCTAACTGGCCACGCATGGGGCATTCCCATCTTCTCAGAAGGAACTGGGGATCTGAGCGAGTACCTCTCCCACTACGTCTGAACCGAAGATAAACTTGGCAGTAGGAGCATAAAAAGTAATATCAGGAACTAACGTGAAACAGCTGGCTTCTTTTCGGCACCGCTGGCCTCCTACCACATCTGGAAAATATTCATCCTTTGGAATCATAGCTGCCAGATTTAATTGCTTTGTGTGTCGACTAGTCTAGCTTCCCATCACAAACCCAGTGTGCGTGTGTGTCCAAGTTGATNATNAAGACTCAAAATGAGCAATAAAACATGNAATTGAAAAAACATTGAGGAAGTATAATAATACTCAATATTTCTGCCATATGCCGGGAGAGAAAGTATCCCAAAATAGAGCTATAAAAATCCTGTTAGGTGTTATTGTCAATTTAACATCTAATTAAGAGCACTCTTAGGGAAGATGGAAGCTGGTTGGGAGCCAGCAAAGTAGTGCACGTCCTAGTGGCAGGGTGGGTGGGGTGGTAATGAGGTTGTAGAGATTGAGGGACGGAGGGAGCAATCACTTTAAGCTGTTTTATTTTAAATAAAAAAAAAGGGCAGTCAAAGCACACGTTCTGTAGCAAGGGGCCACACTGGCCCTACGTCTTATTTACTTTTTCCTGAAGAAGAGCTGTATTCATTATCTTTCTCATTGCTGAGGCCCAATAGCACAAGAAGCACCTTCAGGAATGAATGCTTNGTTTTAGTTCACAGTTAAGAAGGGATACNCTCCATCCTAGTGGGAAAGGCCCAGTGGCAAGACCATGAAGAGGCTTGGTCATGTCACAGGTNCAGTCAGGAAGCAGAGAGCTGACCGNAAATAGGCTGAGCTGTAGAACTTCAAGGCCCGCCCCTAGTGACCTATTTCCTCCCACAAGGTTCTACCTCCAAAAACTTTCACAGCCTCCCCAAATGGTGCCACCAGGGGGAGAACCACGTGTTCAAACCTATGATCCCTATGAAGACCTTTCATATTCAAACCACGACAGGGGCTAGGTCTAGCCCAGGCCAAATCCAGAGGTGAGACCTGAGTCTCAGCCCTTGCCTACTTTTTCCCCTTTCTCTGCCACACTTTGGTTCATTTCTTCCTCCTTCATATCTATTCCTTCCTCACAGCCAGGGGTTCCTCCTGTCGCCCCATTCAGGCCAGAGCTCCTTGTGTCTCCGTATCCCCTTTCTTCCTTTTAGCCGTTGAAACTTACTGGTCTTCCATAGTTCATGACCTCTTCCTCCTTGTGAAGATGGGTTCCACACCCAAAGTGACATAATTGTATGTAACAAATGCTCACTAGAGATCCTATCTCCTACCCAAAAGATGAATTCTAGTGTGAGATTCCCAAGTTGAGGAACTAGCTATTTTAAGGTAAGTTTACCTTTTACCAGCACTCCCAGACCCCCTTACCTGCTGCTGAAGCCTTGTCAGTAGCTAAGCAAAGCCCTTCTGCATGCATTCTCACCCTAGCTGGCAGGGTGGCCCTACACACCAGGCAGATATNGTCTCTTTGACGTTTTAAATCCTATGGTCTTTTGGGGGGTGTGAGCTTGAGGAGGTCTCTCAACAGGAAGTGACCAATGAGGCTTGTGTCTCAGAATCACCCAGTCACAGTGATATCTTATCCCA
>LZPO01097806.1:0-15032 GCA_001675575.1 Neotoma lepida
TGGAGGTAAGGGGAGGGCCTGGGAGGATAGGAGTGAGGGGAAACTGCGACTAGGATGTAAAATTAATTAATTTATGACATTTAACATCAAACATTTTTAAATAAATTCGCATACATTGAATAATGTGTCTTTAAATTGACAAACACCTGAAAGATCATACCAGTCTGTATTCATGGATTGATGGGAATGTGATCACAGGCTTTCTTCAACTTTAACTTCGTGTTTTACCTAGAAAAAAATAATTCCTTGCCTTCAAATCAATGTTTTATGGTAACTTTCTAGGACATAACAGAATGTTACCTGTACTTGATAGATAATAAAACACTAAATAAATATCTGTGTATCACAACTGATACACAGCTTTTCAAATTCTATTGAAATTATCTAGGCTACATTTCTACGTTATAATACAATTTAAGAGGAGACAGTATTTCCTATGCAGCTTATAGACTAAGCCAGGTATGCACATGTGCAGTTTGGAGACACCAGAGCTCTGTAGATGATTCCATGAGTTGGAATTGAAGAAGCATCCCGAGGATGGTAGGATAGCTCCGAGAGAACAGTCTCATTACACCAACGTGGGGCCTTTCCTTTTCAGCTGTAAATTGTCTACAACTGTGTGTGCGTTTGTATGTGTGAATGGGCACGCATGTGGGCATTAGATATTTAATCACATAACATCTAAAACATGAGCTTAGCTGTTTTCACAAATTTTTGAAAAGTTACCTTACTGTGCAGTTAACTTTAATAATAATTGGTATCACAGCATGTAAATTAATCTTTCAATAAAAATTGTTATTATTACTACTTAATTTTATATCTGACATGTTCTTTTCCGAATTAACATCATTTCAATCATGGAACAAACTCCACTTCTACCAGGAAGACATCAAATAATATACTTCATAATACTGTATGGTGTCTATTTTTTAATAATTGTGAAGTCTATTTATCTAGTATAATTCATATTTCCCAACACTTCGCTAGTTTTCTTTTTCTGCCCTGGTATAGCATTGACTATACTTTTCTGTATACTATATATAAGAGCTTTATTGCACCATGGAAACTCTAAGTAGAAATACATTTTATACATTCTTCAAACTCAAGCTAATTTTAATTAATCTATACATGTTGAACAACAGTAGCTATGCTTTTATTTACTACAATATGTTATTTAAATAATAAAGTTTTATTAATATTTATAGAAAGACAAATCTTATCTCATTAATCAAATATTTAATTGTGTATTTTGGTTTGTAGATAGCAAGTAACAGATTTCTCTAGGAAATAATTACCAAATTAATAAATATAATTTTATGTAGGGTCTATCAATTTTTTATTTTACCTACATAGCAGATTGCATTTATTTTTGAAAAGCCATAGGAAATCATATTATTTTTATTTACCTAAAATGATGCATAGTATATGTGAGTGTATTTTAAGGGTATGACATTGTAGAAATGATTTTTCTGTTTTCTCTAAGATCTGAGAGCATAGAAACTCTACTCTGCCTGAAAAATAACACAAAGGGAAATTCCAGGGGGAGATTGCTTCAGAATGTCTTCCATATGAAGAGGTATACTGCAGCTTAGCTTTCTACTATGATTGATATCTGTAGCACAACCTTAATCAATAATGTATATATTAGTTATTTTTCANTTAAGTGGTATCTGTCAACAAATATAATGAAAACTATATAAAAAAGATATTATCACCTTAAAAGTAACTATGTTCAGACAACAAATACAAGATGTCAAGTTATCATCTCTCTCCTTCTAAAGACGATTTAAAAAAAAAGAAAAAGGGGAGGAAGAAAAAATAAGACTTCAAATTTAGAACACTTCCAAGAAATGGAGAGATGCACTTAAGGGCCTGCCCTTTGACATTTATGATTAAAACACACTAAGTGCTTCTTCAGTGAACTGACTTCCTTTCCCTACTCCAAACCTTCAGATATATTTACCTTCCTTTGAGATTACATGTTTGTCAGTACATTCTGGAGAATAAGTTGTCAAATGCTTAACAATGATTTGACTCACATATACCATGTTATATAAAGGCTCACACAGTTGGGTGACATTATAAAAAACTGAAGATTGTCCTTCCCATTATAATTATGTTTAGAGAACTGAAGTCTATTCTCTATGGATGTTGAAGAGCTTTTGTTTATTCTGAGACACTGAGAAAAGAGCTATGCTTTTTTTTTAATACCTCAACTGCAATTTCCTCTCTCTCCTCTTCTTCCAGTCCCTCTCCCACACCTCCCCTCTCCCCATCCCCACACTCACTCCTCCTCAGCTTCTTTCCAGAAAAAGGCAGGCCTCCTAAGGATATCAACCAAATATGGCATATCAAGTTGCAGTAAGACTAGGAACCTCTCCTTGTATTAAGGTTGGAAAAGGCACCCAGCAGGAAAAGGATCCTAAAAGCTGGCAAAAGACTCAGAGACAGTCCCTTTAATTGAAATATAATTAGGTCACTTTCTCTCCATTCTTCTCTCTAGCTCTTTCATTTTACCCTCCTTCAAAACCCTCACACACTTCTCTGTCTTCCTGTTGGTGGTTCTTTTTCTTTGGTTTTATTTGTTACATACAAAAAGAAAACACACACACATGTATATGAATGAACAAATATGCATAAGTACAACCTACTGGACCTGTTCTTGTTGTGTGTATATGTTCCCAAAGCTGAGTACTCTCCTTAGGACAGCCAATAGGGTAGTTCATCTCTGGGAGAGGATAATTCTCTTTGTTCCAGAGGCCAGAAGTTGCTTGTAATTAATTTTCCAGGCAGAGAACCCAGTGAAACATCCCCCTTACAAGTTTACACGTCTATTGATATTGCCATTTTTCTGGTCTTGTTCATTCCNCCATTTCTAGGAGAGATTATTTCAAAGAAGACTTCTTGCTATTCTGGCTTTTACAATATTTCCATTCCCTCTTCAGTGATTTTCCCGGATAATGGAGCTGTGATGTATATGTATCCATTGAGCTGGGCTCCCCATAATCTGTTTATCTCTGCATTTTGTCTAGATGTGGTTTTCTGTGATGGACTCCATTTTCTGTAAAGAGAAGCTTCTTTAATGTGGGGTTACAGCTAAACTTTATCTGTGCTTACAAGATTCAGAGTGTAGTAGCAATTACTATAAGATTTAGAATGTGATAGCAGTTATGTTAGTCTAGCAAAGTGGTTGTAGTACATTCTTTTCTAAGGTCCGTGCCCTTGGTAGATCTGGAAAGCTGGCTCCTTTTCTAGTACCAGGCATGACTCTANTCTTGTTTTGCTGTCCTTAGTCCAATTAGACAGCTATTGGTTGTTACCGACCTGTGACCACCACTTCTTGCACCTATAAATAAATCTTGTCATTCTGATAATTGTCACCGTTCACAGGTACTGTAGCTGATGTTTCATTGCCTCTCTCTGACAGCTCATATAGTATTTTCTAGAAGCGTGAAAGGTAGACTACAGGAAAATGCCTTTCATGTTATGTGCAATTTGATTAATTTGAGTCATGTGTCTTAATTTATGACGTCTTCAGCAATAGAGGTCCACCCTTAACCCCTGAAAGGCAATCAAGGGGTACATCAGTAATTTATATTATTTTTGGACTACCTTTACCAACTCTTTGAAAGGAGGTTTCTCTTGTCTGCTACAGAGGTTTTTATTGAGTGAGGTATCTGAACCCAGCTTCTCCCTTGGATGATGTTCCTGACTCCCAAGTCTTCAGGTGTGAGTATAAAACATAGAGTAACCACAGAAACCAGTAAAGTATAAAGTGACGTAGGTGTGGGCATAGTATAGGGAGGGGAATTCCAGGACACAGGTGATATGTAGTGGAAATAGAACAATGGGAAGGGGNCTTCACCTGGGAAGTAGGAAAACAGCTTAGTAGAGGAAGAGTGATAAATAACACCAAGGCTGTTTGATAAAGTCTCAAGAAATCTTATTATTTTATATATACCTGCTTATAATACATATACAGATATTTATACATATACAAATAGACACACCACATATACATGCACATACATATAAATGCATTTTACAATATGTAATTCCTTAATATTTGGCACAGTCACACATTAACTTTGACAGAAAAGTATAATTTCTTTTATTCAAATGAAATATTAATTAATCTGATAGTGTTTATATTTTGCTTGATTGGTTTAGGAATACAGTTAAATAATTTGCCTTAGGAAAGAACATTTGTAGGCTGATGAGCCATATATTTTATTTTTTCTTCATATGAGAATAATCCTAGATGCTTCTAAGTAGCAATTATGTAGAACTTACTTGAAGGAGCAACTTGTCAAGTGAAGGTCACATGAAATTTCTTTTTTTCATGTTAATGAGCTTTAACATAAGTCAATAACAGTTTCTGCAGAACATATGACTATATTTGTGTGTCATTTATATCACTGGTAATGGCAGTTTGGGGAGAGGAGCTGTGTAAGAACAAGATACAGGGAATTATTAGGAGTGACTAGATCCTANTTAATAGTACTGGCAAAATCAACTTAACAAACTTCATGTAGGAGAAAGAAGGTTACCTTGGAATGAAATTACCTTTAAAGGAGAAAGAGGTAAGTGAGTGAGGTAAATAAATGAATCACTGGGCAGTAAGTGAGTCGTGTATAATAGATTTTTCATCTATGTGAAGTAGCTATGGTAGTTGATATTATCAACTTTACAGATCTAGAATTACCCAGGAGAAAAGCTTCAGGTAATTCTTTTGAGTAGTTAGCTAGAGCAGGTGAGTCTCTGGATACTTCTGTGTGCAATCTTCTAGCTTAATTTTATTTGTGGTAAGAAGATTGACTCCAACTGCCAGACAAAGGCAAAGGAAGAAAGCAAGCTGGCTGAGCACTAGCCTCCATCATTGTGTACTTAATGCAGGCAGCTGCCTCGCAATCCTGAAGTCATGAACTTCCCTCTTCAGTGGACTGTGCCCACACACTGAACCATGACCCCCAAACAAANTCTTCTATTCTCAGTTGCATTTTCATAATACATAATCAATGAAGTAGCTNATTGGTGCCCAAAATCAAAATTTTGTCAAATTGTATTGATGTTCTGATTATCCCTTATTTCATCTCTTGAATTTAGTCACTTTCCAACTATGAAATGAACAGAAAGGGTAGGCTACCCAGAAAAATGCTGAAGAAAGCAGGAATAAATAAAATATTGATTTTTACAAAGTCACTTTTTAAAAAGAGTTCATGAAAAGGTAACTATTTTTCTTTCTTTATTATATTATTGTATTGCATAATTGTGTGCATATGTCTTTGTGTTCATGATGGGTGTGTAAAGGCATGCATGTGACAGTGCATGTACAGTACAGAAGTCAGTTCACTACTTTGTGGGATATATATATATGTATATATATATATATATTATATATTTCAAGCTATTGAAATAGAAAGGTTATTTGGCATTGAAGCTTCATCTCAGTTTCCCAGTCAGATTCTATATTGAAAAGTCTGAACATATTATGGCATCCTGTTTTCAATTACATCTATGCTTCTTGTTTGGAGTAAAAATGATAATAAATCTTTTTCATTTTATATTTGTGAAATCATTTTCATACATAACTTCTTGGGTATTTTAAACCCCAACTACTTGTGCTGAGTAGTTGAGTGTATTCTTTGGATCATTGAGCTACAAAGAAAAAGCTTAATTGTGTTTGCGATTTTATTTATAGCTATCCTGGGGCACACAGTATGTGCTACACAACTGATATGCATGCAAGTTTACACTGAGCATTGCGTCCCAATAGACTTGACCAAACTGGAATGACATCATCTATATTTTGTAGTACATATTCATTTAGTTTTAAAACATTATCAAGGTATATTTGTAAGATGTATTGTTAAACGGTCTTATTAATAAAAAAAAAATCCTGGAGCCAGATATTGGGGTGAAAACTGAGAGATCAGAGGAATAGGACAAGCCACATCCAAACTCACCTTACCAACTCCTCAACCTCCAAAGAGAGCTACTTCCTGTATACTTTCTGTGCCCTGCCATNTTACTTNNTCTCTCCTCCCAGCTCTATCACTTCCTCTCTGTCGGTACAGACCTCCAGACCTCTATGGTTAATTAGTACTAGGATTGAAGGCATGTGCCACCACACCTAGGCCTGGCTCTGTTCCCAGTGTGGCCTTGAACTCACAGAGATCCAGATGAAATCTCTGCCTCCCGAATGCTAGGATTAAAGGCATGTGCTACCAACTGCCTGACCTCTATATTTAATATAGTGGCTGGCTTTTTCCTCTGATCCCCAGATAAGCTTTATTGTGGTGCACAAATAAAATATATTTTTATATATTTATATATTTTATTTGTTACATATATATAAAACAAGCCATCTGAAATCTAAAGGAACTTGGGAAATCTGAGCCTGTATGATTATAAAACAAAACCAGAGTCAGTCAGCCAGCTGACTCATCTTGTAATGTTGTTTCTCCAACAAGCCTGATGATCTTCTATCCCATTAACCTATACACACACACAAACACACACACACACACACACACACACTTCTATTTAAGGTTTAGCTGGTGTCTTTATTCTCAAGCAGCTGCAATTATATTTAAGCCATCAGACAAAGTCCCATAATTCAGAAATCTCTGCTGGAGAAGAAACAAAAACCACAAAACTGTTTGCTGAGTATCAGAATTTTCTTCAAGAAGTTATCTACTTGATCTATGTACATTTCATTCTTGTAGAATTCTTTGAGAAATCTTCAAAGACAACCTCATCTTACAATACATGTATAATACATCCAAGTTGAGTAAATAACCAAAAATACATTTTATATAGCTTTTGACACAATTATATTAAATTATCACCTTCTGCAGCCAAGATTATTTCTAAAGTATGTCTGAAAGTCTTGATGAATGAAGTTGAGAGACAAATATTACTCATTTCCATCCTCTCTTCCCATGACTATGATATATAGTTTGTTGCAAGATGCCTTTCAATCACTGTAACTACCATAAATTTGGCTACCACTTCATTTATAGCTTTGGAAAAAAAATGCCAAAAGTTAAAGCCCGTAAAGTACAAAAACAGAGGAAATCTAGAATTTTCTTTTTTAAATAGCATTTTCAAACATATCAAAATATACCTAAAAATATATTCCTGATTGTAAAACTCTTCTGAAGTTTTTGTTTTTGTTTTCTTTTAGCAGAGAATAATTGAATACTGATGCAACACAACTTTTTGTTGTTTGAAGCTACATAGGCTCATGTGTTTTACCAGTTGGTGGCCAGTTGATGGAGCTGTTTGGAGAGGTTACAGAACCTTTAATGANTTGATGGAGGAAGCACTTCACGGAGTGGCCTTGAGAGTTCATAGCTTCACAGTGCTTTTTCTTACTTTCTCCATTTCCCATGGGCAGATGAGATGTGATCCATCTGTCAGCTTCTTTGGTCCAGTCACTGTTGCTGTGCCTCCCAGCAGTTATGAACTCAGGAAACATAAGCCAAAATCAACTTTTTATTTTTTTCTTCTTCTTTATTTTGCCTTAGATGTCCTTGGCTCTGGTGTTTTATCATAGAAACAGGAAACTAACATGCAAATGAATTTCTGTTTCTTTTCCAAAACAATAGTAAAGTCAAAGACTGTTGACTATTACTCAAGTCATGTTCTCCAGGTTATAAGAAAATCTGGACAGAATTAAAATTTACTCTCTGCAACATAATGAATTCCAAGGAAGCTTCAAGAATATGCAGACAGCTGTTTAAGGAGCAATTTCTGAAAATACCATGTTTCAAATGTTAGGTAAATACACAGACATAGGTACATATATATTTATATACTTAGTGTGTTTTTAAATATTTATTTTATTTCAAATATGTATAAGCCTGTGNGCATATGGGGAAGTATGTACATGTGAATACAGATATTGGCAGGGTCAGAGTCTTTAGAACCCTTGCAGCTGGAGTTAGTGTTGGCTGTGAGCCTTCTGATGTATGCTGTGACTAGAATTCAACTGCTCTTTAACAGGAGTACACGATCTTAAACACTGAACCACATCTCCTGTTCTGATGCACTGTTCTAATGTAAATCTTGGAAATTTTTGCTGAAGGAAATTACATTTGAAACAAGAGTCACAGTCCATGTTACATTGCCAACATAATGTGATCTGAATTGCTATTTTATATTTGAGAAGGCAAAATGGGTAAAGTTCTGGTTAACTAAGTATTTACACAAATTAATTCAATGAAGATTTCATCTTTGTCTTCAATTGAATACTGTTTCCTTGTTCCCAGCAGCTTAAATCTCCTCTTTAACATTCAATCCAAAGAGATTTATGAGACCTTCTATGCAAGTGAGGGAAGGAGCAAGAAAGGGAGCGAGAAAGTAGGGGGTGAGTTGTGTATTGATTGAGGTTTGGTTAGTCATTCCATGTCCAAACTACAGCAATAAGACGCTTAGAGATGGAGAAGCTGAAAACATATATTTATGAATGCTAATCTCTGGCCAATTTGTCAGTTATTCTCAAATTTAAGCTAAAAACATATCAAATAAATAAATGACCTAAAATTATAATGCAGCATAACTTTAAAACTTCATTTAATGTGTTAATTAAATGTTGAAATACGTAAGAAAATGCAGTTGAGCCAGACTCACTATTTTTAACTATGATATGAGCCAGAGAAGCTATATTTTCAGGATATAATATTATATGATAAAGCAAGATAATAACCNTCATTTCAAAAGAATTATGGTATCTAGAGAAATGTAGTAAATTATTGAAGAAAACAAATATACCTAATACTTTATAGAAAACTTTGAAATTATATGATTGTCATTATTTTGAAGTGCTTAGCTTTAGACAGTACTTATATAATTCAATTTAAATAATANTGGATTCACATGCCATTCTAAGAAAGTAGAGTGTTGTATTGTATCCGTTATACATTGTTTGCCAAATAGAACATTCATAAACCACTCGAACCTTAATCAGTCATGATATTGACAGTGATACAATGAACATGCAGAGCAGTTTGACTATGATCCTCACCATTGCCCTTATAATTATTACTGCATATCCTTTGTGCAGAACAACCTTAGACATTGGCATGAAGATTGAGAAGTTAGAGGGCAGTTGGGGTAACATATTGAAACCTTGCTCACAACAAAATAAAATAAATTAACAGATACTAAAATTCATCCATCCTACAGAGTTGACATGGGCTTTTTACACGTATGTTTGATATGATAAATTTTNTTTTATACTATTATATTTTGTTTATTATATTCTTTAAAAATGAATAAATGAATGGGCGAGTAAAAACCTAGCCACTACAGTAAAGATAAAACTGAACTGCCACTTGTACCTACTGAGAGAAGGAAAACTAGTATTCTCTAATAGATTGCCACTTGATACATCAACCACTCCAGGGCAAGCCTCATATTTAGGAGTAGTTGACTAACATATAATGGAATCCACATTTTTTGTGTGTGTGATGTTATTTGGTTACAGTTCGGTAGTTTTTTGTTTTGATGCTTGGGATGAGTGTTGTTTTATCTTGTTTTCTTGATTTTGGGAGGTTTATTGTATTGGGTTTCTGGTTTTTTGTTTGTTTGTTTGTTTGTTTTATCAAGAACTTGAGAGTTTAGGAACAAGGAGAGGATCTTGAAGAACTTGAGGGAAGAATACATGCAAAATTTTTAGAAAAATAAATAATACAAATAAAACAAAATATTCTAGAACAAAAAGTAATAATAACTACCTATCAGAGCATAGCTTCTTATTGCACTTGTACAAGGACTAAACTGAAGGTCTGCCTCAAGTACAGTGTCTTTTCTGTCAATCAGTTAATCAAGTAATCTTACTGGATTGCTGACGTAGTTTCACTTTTTCCTCTTGACCTAATTGAATGCTCTTATTACACGGTTCTAAGAAGCCAGAGAAAGGGCCGTTTGGCACAACTGCAGNGGACATCCAGAGGTCACCAAGAATGACATGCCTAAGGAGATTTTTTCCAGGGATGGTGCAAGCTGAAGCAGCTGTGACAAGAGCAATTCCTACCAAAGCAGAAGTTGTGGCTGCAATAGTCCCTGCATTTCCAGGATCCNTTACAGCTGCAGTGAAGTTTCCTCACAGTGTCAGNAAAGCATGCAAAGTAGGTTACTGCNGCACTGAGAGCCACCCTCAACTAGTCTCTAAGAGTGGAGCTATTCAGGTACAAATCTCTGTAATGTAGAAACTGATATCTGTCAATGCAAGGGTCACAGGTCCTCAACAGCTTAGCTTTCTTGAAGAAAGGGCAATTAAGCTAAAGACCTATCATTAAGTTTCTTGCCTTGTGACAGAAGAGNGAGATCCCCTTTCCCTGGGGCACCAGGTGGGTGTTAAACNTTGTTACCGGACAATCAAATAAATTAAAACCATCATTACTGTTAATAATCAGTTCTTTCATTATTTTTTTTATTATTATTATTGCAAGCACCTTCAGGCATTGATTTTCCTGTAAATAAGCAAAGATTGTTTGCAAAAAGGCAGCTCAACTCCCCAAGTTGAAACTATAGGACTTTGACTTTGCTGCTTCTCTAAAACAAAGGAACCATCAGTCAAACAGGAAGCAAGCCTATCCTTATGCTAGCCATTTTGCAAATTCCACTGATGCCTCAAGAGACTCATGAAGATAAGAGCTGCATGGTCTGGTTCTTGAAGATGCAACCTTAACCAGCATTGTTTCAGATAGTTTGTTCTAGAATTTTTGCTATCACAAATGCCAGTGAAGAAATGTCGGCCAACCATTCCCATCTAGACTACATGAGACCTATCACAACAACATTTTGCTTCANGTAGAGGGAGCAATGCTCTGAACTATGCACATATAAACATTCATTTCCACACTAGGTTTGCTGTGATTGTGCAAAACACTTCCTCAGGCTGAAGAAGTAGCATGATTTTACTTAGTGAGTTGGCTCATGACAATCTCAAGGTCTTCTTCATGTATCATTACAGCATGAGGTTCAGTAAAAGGCTTCTTTTTTTAAAGAAGTTTTTATTCATTTTACATACCAATAGCAGATTCCCCCTCTTCCCTCCTCCGGTCCCTCCAGTCTCCCCCACAACCCATTCCCGATTCCCTCCTACAAGAAGGTAAGCCTCGGGTGGGAAGTCAGCAGAGCCTGGTACATTCAGAAGAGGCAGGTCCATGCCTCAAGGCTGTGTGAGGTGTCCCAGCTTAGGTAATGGGCTCCAACAAGCCTGCTCATGCACCAGAGATGGATTCTGATCCTACTGTCCGGACCCCCTGACAGTGAAAGTTTTCTTTTATCTGGCTTTTTCCTATTTATGTTTAGCAGTATACACTGAGCTGTTAAAAGAGAAATAAATAGTAGAAAAATACCAAAGACAGAGGCAGTGGCCACTGGGCTGGTGGAGGGGGCCAATCTGAGAAAGTAGCAATGTGACTGCCTGCTTGACAGATGAAGAGGAAGCTTAAGAATTTAACAGAAAGTTAAAGGGTATAACATACTTGTGTCTAAAACCAGGGAAGGAGAGAAAGTGGCAAAGAATCAGAGAAGAGAGAGTGAAGGTTTTCTTCTTTGGGAGAATTCTAGGGAGCTGCAAAGTCTTCAGGTCAACGGTCTTANATACCCTTAGCTGGTAACCATATCACTGGTTGTTGTCAAGGGCTGAGGAATCCCAATTTTCAGCTTGCCTAGAGGTCACAAAACCAACTGCCACCAAGACTAACTAATCCTTATTTCTTAGGGGTATGCAAGAGGTTTAACAATTGAAGGCTTAAGAACCCTGCTCTTCGGGATCTATAGGAGAGTTGTAACATGAGAGGACAACATTTGCTGTTGATTCCACCTGATGACTGCAATAGCTAGCTGTTCTCCACAACAAGGGAAGCCAAAGCTNTTAAAACTATGTCTTGAAGACTTTCTCTTTGCCTATCTCTCTTTTTATTTAAGTAAAACAGATGTTCCAGTCAGATGAGTAGTAACAATATCATTTAAAAGTTTTTATCTCATTCAAGGAGAGTTTAGGCAAATTTCTCTTTTNCTTACTTGAATTCAAGGTTTTNCTAGGTAGCCGACAAGACTTTGTGTTAACCAGTTGTGGTTTCTAAAGAACAGGACTATTGTCACTAAAGGAATGATGGAGACATTAATGAATGTTTTCCTCTAATTTTGAGTTCTTTGATGTGTATTTTGATGACTTGTGTTGGGTCAAGTGTGATGATTATGAACTGTTTTTTTCAAAGTAAAATCCTTACTATTACCTCAGAGTAAGTTGGATACTTGTGGTATCAGAATAGTTTGCCTTCATGTCTAATTCTAGACTAAGCAACAAGCTTAAAAAAAATGTCTGCTGGTGGGAGTCCTGAGGCCAATAACAAGTTCAAGAGCTTTGTCCAGATATTGGCATTAAAGTCTAGTTGTCCAAAGAACTGTACTGGGCTAGAAGAATTGATGTCATTTAAAATAAANTAGAACAAAAACATTTTCAATTCTTANATCTAAAGTGGGGTCTCCATAATTATATTGCTAATGACAATTTTCTATAAACAGAAGGACTCTGATCAGAAAAAGAGAAGGACTGTTATTGGGTAAAACAGAAACCTAAATTCAGAGTTCCTCAGGAATCTCATAAGGTAGATTTCTGTTTCCTGGGAAACTCCCTTAATCTATCCCAAAGGTCAACAATCTCAGGCAAAGACTACTACTTCCAGGTCAATCTTAATAGCATGTAATCATTTTAAGGACCTGAACCCTGCTGACTGTCATACAAAATCTGTTTGCTTTCCCCTGGTTTTGCTTCTCTATCCCCTATTCTGAGATATAGACATGGCAGTTTGATCCCCAATAGACTTTTCTACCCACCACATGGTCTAATTTGGTGGTTTCACTGCTCTCTTGAGCACAGCGATGAGATTTATTCTCTTGTATTATTTGTGAGGTCAAACTAGAAAAAGGTATTCTTAGACAAAGATTTTAATCATTGCAAAAACCTAGTCAAGAAGGGAACAGGTTGCCTTTATGCAAGGAACTTGTATAATTTCCTAGTAGGCAGCCACATCCTTATCTGACACATGCATTCAATCCCTGAAACACACATTATGGATGGAGAGATCTAAATATTACCAATTGTCCTGTGACCACTGAAGAAAAATTGTGGCACATACTCTCCTCCTCCACCCCAACACAAAACATATAAGTGTTAATAAATGTTAAAAAAACATTAAATGCACTCACTGGCTAACAAAAATACCACAGGACATTGAGTGAATGGTGATCACTTATGGTCTGCACTCCAGTTTAGAATTGCTGTGTGTAAAAAATAAAGTAAAATAAAAAATTAATATAGTGAACAGGAAGAGGATTTCACCAGAGTTGTTTTTAGCTGTCTGGTGCCAGAGAATCTACAGAACCCTGCCATGCAGTTGTTAACTTAAGATGTCTGAGGATGTCATATCTGTATCGAATAATCTGAAGGCTTGATTGACTTTAAACTAGGAGAATGTCATGATGGTGGAGAAATAGACAAGTAGCCAACATTTATTATGGGCTGTTAGCTTTCTTAAATAGACAGATATATGTCTATATATTCTGTATATGACCTAACATCTTCCCGAATATTAGGAAAAAGTCTTAGAATGTATTAGTAAGATTGGCAAGCTGCTACCCTCCACAAACTCTGAAGCTAATGTCTGGGATCATGCCTGAAATGTAAGGAAGAAGGTCCTCCACTGTGTTGCAGCCCATCAACCTGATTCTCTATCAACGTAACTTGTAAATGTATTAACAAGACTCTGTTTTCTTCTGTGACTACAAAATCTCATATGAACTCTTCAACACTAGAACAAGCCATTCAAGGTAACACAATCCTATGTCACTCATNCATTGTCCCTCATATTTGGCTAAGAATAAACTACTTTCTTCTTATTTTTGAAAAAAAAAGCAGAATTGTTATTTCACATCACTTTTATCCCAGACTAAAGAATTTTATGAACTCATTTTTTGTAACTCTTCACTCTTTCTTTTTTTATGTGCAGGTGTGTATTTTTCTGAGTTATTGTTTTTATCTCCACGGGAAAGTTTTCCTGGTGTAAGCATTATACACTTGATACAGTTTGCTTTGTTTTTATGCTCCAGCTTTAATCTTAAGCAAATTCTGTGCCTGAACCTCAGGAATGTAGCTTCCCCATCAATTCTGATCCTTATATCACAGTTCAGAGTGTTGCTTAAGGCCAGTATATTTTTGTCTCTCCACATAACAGCAAAGGTATGCTGTGAAGTCCTATTTGTGGCCAGGTGTCCTCATTCTTCAGAAATAGATGGCCAACACTGTGTTTCTGAGAAGTGCCTGATTTGCTATTGACAGTCACACATAGCCTTGAGTTTATCCAAGATCCAGAGAACTCTACAGGTAGTGCAGCTCAAGTTTGACCTCATTTCATGTTGGCATCACAGAGTGGCATTTCTCGCAGGTCTCTGTTTTTTGCCACTATTTGGAAATATTTGGCAGATNGCTGTAAAATGGCTTGTAGAGCAGTTGCAAATCTCCCTTAATTCAGTGGGTTATTGAAATTCTGAGCTGTCTTGATATATACAAGAATTTGTTTAAAATTTAGCTACTTTAACAGTCTTTAATATTTTATATTATAAGTTGTTAACATCTTAGAAGCTGGGCTGAAAAGTTGGTTAGACCATGTGCTTGTGAGTCTTTACCTCTGTGGATCTTAGGGTATGTAGATCTGAGGCTCTGTGTGGTTTTTTGGATGTATAGGTTTGTGAGTGTGAATTTGAGGGTCTATAGCTTTGTATGTCTGAAGTGGATATCTTTTCTCTCTGTTGATCTTTCAAAAGTTAGAAATTTAATTTGACCTCTCTCCATCTTAATCATATTAATTGTGATTCTCATTCTTTGGGTTGTACCTTGCCAGAGAGCCTTATGGTCTTAGATATATGGTTTGGTAGAGTTAGATTTCTTTTTCTTTTTTTCCTTTTTTTATTTTTATTTTTTTTGAGCCATTTATTTATTTATTTATTTATTT